>DWNR01002648.1:0-12730 GCA_018250455.1 Polygonus leo
AGAGATGCGCAACTTGCAAACGAAGTTGCGCGGGTCAGCTAGTACTTTATATTTTCGTTTTACTATCTTATTAGCTCTCAGCAACTTTTATTACTATTAGTTACTAGCACATAGGTATCATCGACTTTAATTAAAAAGTAAAATATAATACAAACTGAACCAAAAACTCAGATATTCTAATTTTATTTTAAGCACATATCAATCACACTACTTTAACAGCGTTCGATGAATAACAATGCAATTAAACCATTACATAAGCAATAGACAAATTTTAACAAATAATACGGTTATCTAACCACAAATTAAACTACAGAAAGCAATGTTCTAGGATATACAAGACTCTAGACACCACGTAAACGATATATTACGTTAGAATGAGCACGTGGCATAACTCTACTTATTCAGCGATCATGACTCACGCTATAATATAAACGAAAACAATTAAATATTACATAAACAGCACTTGAATCGCAAAACAACAATATAAGTTGAACTAAAGAAATAAATATTTTTATAAAGATAGCTCTGCCTACATGGTGCGTGTAGATAAAGACCTACCACTGTGTCCACTTTCTTCGAATCAATTTATTTTGTTTATTATATTGTACATAGGTAGAAAACGGGCATACAGCCCACCTGATTGAAAATGGTCACTGCCGCCCATGGGCATATGTTAGGTAGGTACATCACCAGCAAATACGCTAGGATCGCACCTGAGATTGGCCACAGATGCGTTGCTACGCCTGAGGATTGATATGTTCGCTTTTTATGTATGTCTAGCCAGCAACTACGCCTCTCAAAAACTAAATAACGAATTCTTCACGGAGGATTATGGTCCTGGTGACAGTGGTATTTTCTCCGTGGAACTATATGAGTTCTACTACTTGCTAAATTTGTAGGTAATACACGTGGTCATTTGTCCAGATATTTGTACAGTTCGATCGCTAAAATATATATTTACCTAATAATAATAAAACATGGACTTATATTCAACTATTTTGTCAGTGCTATTCATTCGTTAGGCTAAATATCAATAGTGTTAACGCCATAAAAATTTTAACAAGCCTTAAATAACATAGACACATCCGGCTCGAAGGACCAGTTTTTTAAATATGTGAAGGTATATATCACCAATAAATAAATATTGAATTATCTTGTTGCATGTTGTATTCAACATAAGATTGTATTCAACATGCATCATGGGCGTTTTACCTATATATTACTACTATTGACGTAGATATAAAAGTTGCTAAACGACTGCATAATGAGTGCCGAATTATCCTAATATATGCAAAGTACACTATAGACAAAAACAAACCATGCCATATGTATTACATGACTGCAGTTTAGATAAAAATATAATATGGCGTCGTGCTGTTCGGGCAACCACGCGTACGATATACGTTTTTTGCCAGAGCCGTAATATTACATAATTATAGAGTCTGGACTACGATAAGGAAAAACTTAACAGATTGGTAATGTTGATGATCTAAGCTATCACACCTGAGAAGACCAAAGAATCCAGTGACGTAATTCGGCAGACATGACGTCGTCTCACATAGACAAGAATATTTAATGAGTTCACGACCTCAAGAGCGTGGAATTAATCCATTTGCGAAAAACAAAATTCGTCTACCTCATAAATTACTAACTGACCTACGTTACATCACCTCCTATAATGAGGGTTAAGAAAAAAAAAATGAAAGACTACATCGTTGAACCCATTATTAATAATTCATTGTTTAAAATCGCGCATGAATACAATTCGGAATGACTGGTTGCGAACTCCTTAAAATACTTCGCGCTTACTTTCTCTTTGTTAGTACAATCTCATTTGGTCATAGAATTACTTCATTTATTCAAGATCCGATTTTAATTCCGATCATCCTAGGCACGTCCATATCAAATGAATATGAGACCACCCCGGGATAAAGTCCATATAATAAAAGAGATTCGTCCAAAGATATCAAAGATACAAAAAATAACATAGATACAAAAAATCGACTTGAGAACCCTTGTTCTAAAATTTTGTAAAAATAGCAAATATCTTCGGAAAATGTCTTCATTGTTTTAATGAAGAAACAACAAAGTATGTTCTAATTTTCAATATCCTTGCTTTCACATTGCGCTTTCGTAAGATTACTTGCTTAAACTTACTTATGCTCGCTATAGATACACCAGCGTTAAATTAATATCAGGTCAATTTATTTCTCATCGCCTAAACGAAAATGACGCCAAGGCCAGGTGTCCAGTTAACCGGCTAGCAATTATTGGCCTACCACAAAGAACACGACCATAGACAAATTCTAACATGGCTGTCGGCTATACATACTATGTTGTGTTAGGGCAGGCACGCGGCGCGACGGCTGCGCGTTCGAGCAGACTCGATCAGTTTTTTTGGCGGCAGGGCTGCCAGACGCCAAGGACATGCGATAAAACTGTACTATCACACCGGTTGGTGTTTTGACAATGAGCACGCGGAAACATTGCACAATTACCCTGCAATTCTATTTGAATGCATTCGTTAAATTCTGTCTGGATTTATATAAAGTTCTAATAGTGAAGAAATAAAATAAAAAAGACAAAGCACGTACAGAATTGAGAACATTCTCCTTTTCAAAACCGATTCATAATATAAATACGGGCCTGAGGAAGACATGTTCAGTTCATATTGCAAAAGAAAAGTACATTTTTTACCCTATTGACTAACATGATGTTTGTTGAGGTAGCCAAAATCGTAAGTTATACGTTTATTTAAACGTATCTTTACAACTTAGGTATAATGTAGTAATAAGTCTAGAATCACATTTTCATTAGCAAATATTTAATACTGGCAAATTCTGTCAAGGCCAAACAACGACGTACCGAAAATCTAATAACTTCCATACGACAAAATACTTAACGAAGTTGGTAATACGAACATACCGTAACAAAACGAAATCCCTCTTTCGCTACGATATGAAAATCTTGATATTGAGTCAATAGGACCTCGATACAAAATCTAATAAGAAGCCTAATTCTAAGACAACCCTCGCAATTATCGTGTGGGAGAGGCCATTCGTGGAATAACTTCTATTGGCGCGTGTGTGCGTGACGTGTGTGGACACGGTCGCGGCTGTGTGCGCGCCGCCGCCGGTTCATTGTCAAGGCCAACCGCCAAATCTCCCGCTCGAGCCCCCCTCACTCCCACTCCACTCCATCGTCAATTACACGATTTCGGAGAACACGTCGTTTGCCGGGTACACACTCGGCCGCCAGTGGAACCACCTCGACGCCGGACCCCACAGAAGCAGCAATACACTGCGCGCAATCGAACATTTTTATCGCTACATAATTATTCGCCGATATTGGTGGGTTGCATTGGAAGCGATAATCATGTATTTATAACACTATGTAGGTATTGCGCTCGAGCTGTTACTTTTATCTACATGCTCAAAAACAAATAACGCAAATACGATTATTGACGGTCTAGTCACGAATACTATCTACCTAGTTTTTACGTCTCTTATTTTTTATAAACATAATGATTTATTATAACTGTATCACTTTTTACGACTACTCGTCGTATCAAGCGCATTGTTTTTGTCATTAAAGTTATTAAAGAATAGGATTGGGATAATTACTGGTAAGGATGTCTAGCAGGTACGGAAGTGCATTACCTACCGGAGTTTCCAATTCAATATTTATCTGTTAGATCCATGACCAATAGCTTTACGATCTGACCTATATCCAGATACTGTATTTGTTGTAAGATAACGACGCGTGATCTTGATTTACATAGTAAATCAATCACAAATGTATTTAACTGTTTAAAATAACGTTAGGAATGAGGACAAGAATTGATAGTTAAAGGACGCGTCACGTTTAGGCACATTTCGCTACATGAGAGAGAAGAAAGACATAATGTGTCGGGAGAAAGGGAAAGAACTCTACATGCACTGGGTGCAAAATGGAGCAAAATGTACACATAAAATAGACAGGAACATAGAAAGAGAATGGAGAAATAGAAAATAGACAATAAAGGAAGAATCAAGGAAAGGACTCCCTTGCAAAACCTTGTGTAGAGGTAGCAAACGATCTTGCAATCCGCTTGATAGTAAGTAAATATTCGTTCATGGACATTCGTAACCAAGCACTAATACGATTCAAGTTTCTACCATTTCAATAAGAATGTTAGGTTTAAATTGGATTTTGCATTAGTTTATTCAGGCACAATAGTGCACTGTGGTTCTAATCGAAAACTCTATCCAAGCGGATAACACCGATTAAACATTTGTTGATGCTTCAAGTAATTTTCCACTATCATCAAAATCTTTAGATGCTGCTTTAAAAATATGTTTTCAACCCAAGACTAAATACAATCATAACTATATAGCATAGAACTAACTAAATAAGCCAACTAAACCAAAAAATAATATGTTATAAAATATTTTGTTTTTAGCACAAGGCCACAAAAATACTTTTAAATACCAAAATATAATAAAAACGGTATTAAAATTACTAGTCGTGACATTTTTTTAACAAAACAATATTTACGGTGACTATAAAACTTGTCTGGTATAAAAAATATTTAAATCTGGATGATATACTGATAAATTATAATAGCCAAGGTTTTTACGAAATAGATGAAATTGATTAAATAGAAAATTAGAACCATTAAAAAATATTTTGTTAATAAGCAGCTACAGACCTTGTGTTGAAATCACGTAAACAAGAAATCACAGTAAAGGTGCCAGACACCGAGACTTGTTATAGACATGGTAACCAATAACATAATATGATACATAAACAATGTATAATGCATATAGTGACATGACTACATCGGTATGTGCATTGGGAAAGCTGATAACGGATAAAACTTAGTAAAAGCAATTTTGATATTTATGTATTTTAAGCCACTGGAATAATTGGAGTAATTTATTAACGTTAAAAAAGTGAGGATAGACGAGATACAAATATGAATCAATCAGTATTAGAACTCCTTATATAACATCCTTTTGGGTTTTTATCCAAAGCTACTGATGCATAGATGTCGATCTATTATGTGTTCCGTCTAAGTTAGATTAAACGAAATCTATATGATAATTAACGAAGTCAACATAAACATAGACAATGCAATATTGGATTGAATTTTATTATTAGGTGGTAGATAAAAAAAGTCAAGGGCGACCACTATCGCTATTATATGCACCTCGAAGCATAAAAGATTAGATAGAAAATTGAACTAAGCGAAATTGTGCCAGCACTATCTTTTATCTACGTGGACGTCAATTTGGGTATTAACGTGATCTTGATTACATCATTTGAACAAAACTAAATCATTTAGAAAAAGTGTGTTATTCCACTAACACCGATCTTTCTTCTGAAAACAAAGTATGGGTAGCAAAAGAATAATGAAATACTTAGCGCTGTTAATTATCAATAATTTGGTTAATTTATTCAGAGAGTTAAAGAGGATATTAACAAAAAAAAGTGAGCAAGTAGAACCTCGATATAAAACCAAAGATTGTGACAGAAACTTGTGAGTTATGAGATAGCAAAGAGGACAAGAGCAGCAGAGAAAGAGAAAACATTCATATCAAACTAAAATCGTGTCGCGATGTTTGTTGCCAAGCTCCTCCGAGACGGCTGCACCAATTCTTATAAAATTTTATGTGCGTATCGGGTAGGTCTGAGAATCGGTCAACATCTATTTTTCATACCCCTAAATGATAAGGGTGGTCCACCACAAAAATCTCTTTTATTTTTTGAACAATTATTTTTTTATTTTTATTTTTTTATGATGTGGAATAAAAAAAATAAAACAATTTCTTCCACATCATAAACCATAACCCTAAACGTTCACTCTTCTACTTTTGCATGACTTAAGCGCGAACGCGCTAAGTCATAGCTCTACTGGGGCCTAAAAATCAAATTTTTGTATTTTTTTAATGGCAGAACAACGTTTGCTGGGTCAGCTAGTATTTTATATAATTTAAAATGTAAATAAGGAAACAGAAATCATTATACGATACCGAGCTTGCTTTAATGTTTGGTACCACAAATAAATTCGAGCATTGTGTGTAATGAAGAAGTTTAAAACCTAATCGAAGTAGTAATTTTGGGCCTTCAAAAACTAAACATAATACCAATCTAATTTATTTCAAATTCCTTCATAACTACTTACATTAATATAAAAAGACAATAAATATAATAATAATGATATATTAACAGAAGGTCTAACAATGTTCAAAACCATTATTTAACGTGAAGTCCTAAGTGCCCAAAAGAAAGTGAAGTACTAGCTTATAACCAAATAAATGAAATAAATTCTATTCGGTAATACAATTTAATTCTTATTATCCACTGATATTTAAAGTTTGTACGGTTTCTTAGAAATGAAATAAGTTATAGGCAAAGTCCCATTTCAAATTACATAATGTCTACGCAAAGTTTCCAGACTAAAGCAAAAAGTGTTGGAAATAATCAGATTTATCCAGTACTAAATTCAGTGAAGAAAATTTAGAGAAATTCTTTAAGAACAACAGAATGGGTCACATTTTAAAAAAACAAAGCTGAGAATACTGTGACCCTAGGCGACGCCTACGAATACGGAAAAGCGTAAGAAGTACCTAATACATTTTTCCTAGAATATGATTTTTTTCAATTTTTAAAAAACTTCATTTCTCATAACGTTTCGGAAACATCTTTGGAAGAAGTTCACTCCTATATTGCGCGTACGTAATAAAAAGTACCGGATAAAGAAGAACGTTGAGGCACACCATTTCATCTTTAAAGGTATGGTTCAATGGAGGAAGAATGACTAGTATCATGAGTCGGTTTAGAAATGGAATTGAAAAGGGATCATATATCTATCGGTAGTGAAATGTCGGATATGTTATTAGTGGTTCCTAATAACTAATACCTAATGTAAATTGTATATAAGAATTATCATGAATATAAACATATAATTATGCCACATTTAACTGTCGGTTTTGAATAGCAGCCTTTCAAAAATAAGCAGCCTTGATAGATGCAAATGTTCAAGTATTATAATTTAGCGCTCAAACAAGCTATACTGACAAGTAACCATTTGTGTTTAGTCAATCGAAATGTTAATAGCAATTATAACTGTTATATGTAGAGGTAGTATAAACATTATTTATGATCATACGAAAAAATAAGAAGTTCATGCTTTATGATATTAATAATTAAAAGAACCTAACAACGTAAAAAGAGAGTACATTTTAGTTCTCTTGTCTAGTGATATACACTTTATCAAAGAAGACTACGATTGGTTGTCATAAGTCGATTCAAATATGAATTCTATTCTTACAGCCATATCGTCAGGTTGTGTAAATTAGACAGCGAAGCTATTTATAGGAACTCGTGTTGTGATACAAATAGCATTTTATTCGCTTTCGCTTTCTGTGGACTAGTAATAGACTACGAATATGTATTTATAACCTTTAAAAGCAAATAAATTGTAAATGTGTTCGTATATTTAAATCGGACTACACCCAAGATCTAGAAAATAAAATAAGCGCCAGAATCACCAAATTTACAACATCCTTCTTTCTTGATCGGCGTTCGGATTGGCGTATGATTAAAAATAAATAACAGAAATCACGTCCCTAATAATCTTAGCATTAAAATATTAACTAGATACTAAGATGAAATACAAAAAGTAGCACATTGATAGTACATAGAAAAAGGCAGGCATAAATTTGCGTGTAGTAGGTATGAAATAGTCGAGTTAAACCGTTAGGCCGAGCTAGACGATGCCGCGATCGATCAGCGTTGGGGCAGGTCGGGCTCGCGCCGCTCACGTGCGCCGCGGCGTTTCCAAATGTGCCGGCTTTTTGGATAATTATCAATTTACTAAAGGAATTAAGGATTCCCCCTATTATGTATTAAATAGAAACAGTACAGATGACAAGACGCTCCAATGCTTAGCAACGTCTTTTAAGGGGGAAAGAATGCACATATTCTTTATGTTAATTATGGTGTCAATGTTGATTATTTTTTTACCAGCTTCATAGAAATAAGAACACACACTAATTTTTAAATTCTAATTCTTTTGTTAAAATAGAGTAAAGAAGAAATCTAAATTAATTTAAAAATGCAATAAGTGCTTATGTTTTCACTTATTCTTATCGTAGACCAAACAATGTTTTATTATAATATCGTGAGTATGTATAGTGTAAAACAGTACAAACAAACTACACCAAATATTGTAAGTCATTATAACAATTTCTAGTTCTTAATACATGTAGTGGCCATGTGATGGAGGAAATTTTTGGACAACTGGAAGCCGCATTGTTAGCCACTTACGTTCAAATCCATTCAAATAATATATACAACGAGAAGAATGTAAACCTACATTGATGTTATCGAATGAATTTTATATTAACTTTGTAAAGCAGCGCTGATTAGTTGGGAAAACAGACCAGATTATTATAATTTAATGACCCAAATTCGCATTCATATAGTGCAGAAACAAAAAAATCATCCATATTTTTCATGAACAACAACATCTGATAAGTAATTAGCGGTAGTCGGAGTTGTGATAAAATGTTAGGATAGGTCACGGCGAATTTGTTTTCACTGAAATATAATGGCTCGGAGCGTGCGGAAGGCTATTTTTAATTCAAGCATTACGAGTCTAATTCAAAACGTTCGTACGCACCACATCGTCCATCTCCATCCAGTCCATGTCGCTCGCTGAATTAGGTTAGCTCGGATATTCGGGTACTGTTCTAGGTACAGTACTGCGCGTCGCGACGTTCGCCACACGAGTGCAGCGTCGTGTCGCGTGTTGCACCGAAAATTCGTTCCCATTTGCCCCCTCGCCCCGCGTCCCACCCCCGCTCGCAAAATTTTTCGAATCGCGCAACGCCATCTATGGACGATCGGAAACCCCCTCCCCCTGCCCCTTGGAGTGGCCTTGAACTTGACTACACATCGCGAGCGACCCAGTTTTGCGGCGAGTCCCCGCCCCCGCGTGCCAGTCGCGCGCACTGTCACGGCCGCGTCAGCTGAATGGAACCGAGTGCAGCATAAGGAGCATTTTTGCGCCGCACGACTGCAACTCTCGTTTTCATTGTATAATATTACATCACTGACTTGCGCAAACGTATTTACATCGACTGATTAAAATGCACGTACTTGTTGTCGGCCGGCGCTACAGTAAAATTAACCTCTTTATGCGCGTGTCATATCATAAGAAACTGGAGTCATTTTATAAGTATTTTTATGACTGAGGACAAGAGATACCATCTGTAATACGAACGGTATGTCCTTATGCACGTACGGAATAATACAAATAACAAAAACACTATTAGTCTGGTTGATTTCCTGTCGTTTTCGTGAACATAAGCAATCTTTGTTTGGGTGGATCAGTTTTATCTAACAGCAAAAAAACGATTGTTACATTTTTTATGTTCCTAAGTAACAAGTTTACTTCAGCCTTGAAAAGTGACAAACCCAACTTAATTTATAATTGTTGTCGTCTATCATGGATGCTACCTGGTTTAAATAAAAGAATGTATAAGAATAACAGCTCTTTATCATGACCTAGGTCAACACGTTATGTGTTATTTTTTAACCTAGCAATAAGGCAGACGGGCTACCTGATGGTAAGTAGCAGTCCTGGACTTGTGAATAGGCCGTATACGCCGCGGCCTATGGGCGGCAGCCTCTTAGGGGCGGGCTAATTTCAGAGGATGCTCACACGATTTATGTATAAAAATAAAATACGTAACGACTACTGAAGAAAAAATCACGTGATTTTTCATATAATTACTAGTTACCTATTTTGTTCACAACTATTTTTAGGTAAGGTTACATGGACTTTTCTTGTCAATCCCGAATACGATTAAGGTCAATCACTAAGGCATTGCTATTCCTCAGGAATTTCGGCTCAAATTTTAGTCCGGCCTGTAAACAAACATCTCCCATGCCAGACTAGAATTGCTTTAGGATTGTGTAGGAGGAACAATATAATTTCTATATTATTTCACTAACTCTCAAGACAAAACTATTATGCAAAGTATACCAGATGTTAAAACTGAATAAGGATAATAACAGTGACCATCGACACAAGACGTGTTTCCTGCGACCTACATAATTAATTCTATAGTAAACAATTCATGGATAGGCAATTTATTTATATTCATTTTTATAAAAAAAGATGTGCATAGATATAAGAACTTATTTTAAATAGAGATTGCTTCAAAGATACCAAACTCATCGTGTTCTAATTAAGTATCTACTAAAAATCAATTGGTATATAGCATCAATGCTTTAGCAATATACAGTTTAAAGATATAATTTAAAGTTGTTGTTGGCCGGCAGATTTCATGAACATTTGAATTACACGTATTTTTATCGATTAAAGGTAGCAAACGAGCAAGCAGTCCACCTGATAGATGTTATTAATCATCTTCAAGTACGTTACAGGTTGACCACAGATGCGTTGCGACCTCTGAGGACTAAGATTCGTCTAATGTTCGCCTTCTCGCTTCTTCACGACGGATTATGAGGGTGGCGTTGGTGGTCGAAATACACCACTTCTAACACCTGGGCACCTGGCGGGTTATCACTCACTCTACAGAGTAATTAATGGCAACTCATACTTTTAAGCTCTCCTATTAAATTGTAATAAATAATAACATGCGGACATATTCTGACATATAAACAAAAAGGCGGATCCATATTAGTCCATTTATAATTAACAAAAAAAAATCTATTAAAACACAAGTGAGGGTAGTATTCGAATTAGGATCTTAACATTAGATCCCAAAAAAGTAGAATATTTACAAGACTAAATACTTAAGAACTGTGCAACCCTAACAAGTCTGTCGATACTATTACGAGCATAATATTCAATGTCGCGACGAATCATGAATCATGATGCCTTACAAGTAGTCAAATTCTCATGAGATTCGCAAATCACAATTGATTGACAATAGTCAGTAAGCCTCAATGTAGGACATTGAGCTAGGTCAAGCTGAGGCTCTAGACATCACACATTTTGCACCCAAATTGTACTACAAAAATGGACAGATTTTTTGCGTTGCTGCATGTAACTTTATAGGTTGTAATGTCAAAGACTAAAAAGTGCGTCATGGATAGTCTTTTATTTGTGTTGGGCCTAAATTGGTACCATGACGCAATCATTAATATTAGCTAACATTTTGAATGATGGGTTAGGCAAAAAAAAGTTCTAAAGATATTTGGATTGGAAGGTGGGTAACTCTATAAGCGTAGTGACGCGACGTTATGCTTATGTTGATAGGTTAAAAAAAGCAGATTTTCGACAATATTACGTATTGAACTGAAGCGAGACACCAGAAAACAGAATTTCCGATCTCTCATGACAAGCAATTGCTGCAGTCCAGGCCTGTAGTAAAATAGTACTTTGGGCTAAGTCTGCGCGGATGTCGGGACTATCCAATTATTTTTGCTATGTAATATCTTAAAGAAAGATGAGAATAGGTAAGACAGGTCAATGAATTCGTAAATCAGTATTTGGTTTTCTCTTAAGAAAATTAGACAAAACGGCCTTAAGACCTCGTTAAGTTACGTTAATATAGGACAAAAAAATATGGCTTTAAGGCAAAATGTTGAACTAGCTAAAGCGAAACCCCAGGAATTGCAAATGATAAGGAATTGTTGAAGCCTAAGCTACTATGAAGTGAGGTAGTGCTTTGAGCTAGGTCAGATTAATACATATCACGTTAGATTAACTTAGCTTCAAAAGACCAGAAGATTTCCAAATCAGAATTGGCCAGTATTGAGTAAGTCCATATTCTACCATCTCTTGGCGATTTTGGGCTAGGTCAGAAAAAAACGAAACTTGACAACATTCAGAAAAGCTAAAAGACACTAAAACAAGTATTTCAATTACTGCTGATAAGCAATTGTCGGTGCCTAAATCTCTGTATAGTGAGGTAGGTCAGAGAAAGTGTCGGGAACATAAGACTTAGAATTAAGTAAATCATCAAAGGACCTAGATTACGATAGGTAAAACATATCAATGGATGCGCCAGTCTTTTTAGTTTGCGTCCTTTAAAGCATTTCCTATTCAGTGAGGTCAAAATAATGGACCTACATTATGTACTACAGTTAAGGTTGCCAACTTTAATTAGAAGAAATAGAGTGTACCTGATTTAGACTACTGAGTCACTGCTCGTTTTAACTTCAGGATCCCTAGCAACTAGCAAGTATGACAAATGACAAGGTATTTAAGCCTCTTTGAAAGACATCGAGGTACGTCCAAATTAATGTTGTCATTACGCAATAATTAATGTAACCCAGTATTTTAAATATATCAAAAAATCTTCATTTTATTGTCAAGACATTCGTAAATCAGGATTGATCAACATTTAATAAGTATAAAAGTCTACTAAATCATTATATAAGGCAGTTAGGCTAGGTCAGAAAAATCGTGTATTAGGCAATGTTCCAAATTGAGCTAAAACGAGATACTAAAAATCTTCAAATATTATTAACGTTAAGCAATTGCTTTTGGAGCCAAAGCCTCTGTGAGGCTAGTGAGGTAGGACGTTAGACTAGGTCGTAAATATTAATGTTAGACAATTTTACACTAAGATAACATTGGTTTGAATTTTTTTTTTATTGTGTAACGGTAGCAAACGAGCATGCAGTCTACCTGATCGTAAGTGGCCACTGCCGCCCATGGACATCAGTAATCGTCCTCAAGTACGATTGAGTCATACCTAAGTTT
>DWNR01002649.1:0-12728 GCA_018250455.1 Polygonus leo
AAAGCCGGCGATGCATTGGCGGTCCCTCTGGTGCTGCAAATGTCCATAGGCGACGGTGACTACTTACCATCAAGTAGCCCGTCTTCCTCATCGCTAGGTTTAGAAATACAATTTCAACGGAATAAAGTACCAATTATAAATGAAAATCATCTATAACTGTACGTGCAATGTCCTCAGTTTCAGTTAAACATTTTATCCATGCAATTCGTAAACGAACAACAATTTCAACAGAATAGAGGAAGTGATCAATATCGCGAAAATTGTCCAAGCAATTGAAGACTTCACACGACCTAATGTTATGTTACATGTTGATTTACCAACGTACTACGAACCCAATACAGAAATGACTGTAGATGATCGGGAAAAAGTAGTACCAAAACAATTTTGGAGCGATACGATCTTGAAATATCTTTCAGGACTCGCTCTATTTGAAATGTTGAACAAATTTGGAATTATCGATTCTGTTGATATGAACATAAGTCTTACGGATGGCATGGATAAGTATTAATGCTAAATAAGTTTTTAGCGATGCCCCAGAAAGGAAAATTTGGAGAGGAACACAGTTTGGTGACGATGAGGAGTTGAAAGAACGAAAAGTACGTCGAGGTACGTATAAATAAATTACGTATAAATAAATGATTCATCACAAAGAGGCCTTTTTATGTGACGTAACGACCTTAAAAATATTTATAGATGTAGATGTAGATGTAGATGTAGATGTAATAAAGAGAGTAGACACCGCGTGCATTCCATCATTTTAACACAAGGTGGGTTAAGAATGGTGAATTTCACATTAAAATTACGCGTACGCGCTCTCGCAAAAGCGTCGCCACGCGATCAGTTTAAGTGACCCGTTCAAGACGTTTTGCATCAAAAATAATAGATAGAATAAAAATATTATACATTTGTGGTAGATTACAAAGTTGTTTAATACGCAAGTAAAGCTAAGAAAAATCTAGTTTAATTTCCTACTTGGATTAAATATCAATAAACAATTTTAGTTGAAACTACTACCCCGCTTAAACGAAAAAGCAGTGAATCGATCGGAAAGGGCGCATTTGTGTACAACTTAAAAGAAGAGAAAAATAAAGTAACTCAAAAACGGTTTAAACCTTTGTCAGGTACCATTATTATTGTTTTGTTTTATCTTATAAAAGTAGCAAACGAGCATGCAGTCCACCTGATGGTAAGTGATCACTGCTGCGCATGAACATCAAAATTCAACCTCAGGTTCGATTGAATCATACCTGAATTATGTATTATTGTTATGTAAATAAAATTTTAGGTGGTTCTCCCATGAAAAGTGTAAAATTTGAATAAAAAAATGGATTGTGAAGTATTTTTGATGCCAAATTATGTAAACATAACAAAATAAACTTTTTGTATAAAAATAAATAAAAAAATGGATATAAAGGTGGCCCCTTATCATCCAGAGACATCAAATATACACATAAAATGTTCAAAATCGGTCGAGCCGTTTTGGATCATACATATAAATATTTGTCATACACAAAGTATAAAATAGTTCAATGGATCTTACGATAGACATCATCATTTGCAGATTTGCTAAAACAACTGAAAAAGCATATAAAGAGTGTCAATACAGCTGTTTCGAATGTAACCACTCCACAAATTACTAAATCAAGTCCATCTGGGTTAAATAGTAAGTATTTCAAATACTTTTTTACGACCTTTCGTATCTTATCAAGATATGGTGCTACTTGTGTTTCTGAATATTGAACATTTCAGTAAATTAAACACCATATTTTACACAAGGGGAATGCGGTAGATTGCCACAAATGCTATTAAACTGTTTTTATCCCTCTTACTGTGAAAGCTGCAGTTACATCAAGGTTCCTTAAGCTTACAAATGCCATGGCTACTTCAACTTTCTATAAGATTTCCCATGTTTTATCGCTGGGTTTTATAGCAGCCCATAAAAGAAACGTTATGCACTTTCGTGTAAAAATATAGTTCAATCTTTGTATGATTAAAACAGAAACACAAAAAATAATACAACGAATTATCAAGTCACGTAAAAGTCTCAATACCTGGTAGTAGTTATTAGTAGATGAAGGATATTGAAAAGTTCACATAAGGAGCATGGATAGTTCATAAAAATCATAATATTCAATTAATAAGTCCTGAATCAATTAATCAGTCATGTTGTCTAAAAGAATTTGATTAAATCTTAGGATGGTGGTATAATATTGGTTTCTAATTTATCATTTTAGGAAAAATGAAGAGCACTATTCATAATAACGATAAAGATTTGAATAAAGGCAACGAAAAACAAGTAACTTTAGAAGATTCTGTAAACGAAGAATATAGTGATTACAGCAGTAGTGATTTGGAAGAAGTTAAGGTCAGTCAAGGCATTTTAGTACATAATACTATGTATTATTATTGAAGAAGTAATTTGTTTCTTTAAAGAAAATAACTGTAGGGAAAGTTGTGTAAAGTATAACTATGAAATATGACTTTTTAATACGTAATAATTTATTTTTAACATTGTTGTACAGAGTTCAACTGCATTGAAGCCACTAAAAGACAAAAAGCAGCCTTCATTAACAAAGTCAACATTGAAACCAATTTCGTTAACAGTTCGTAATAAAGAAGAGTCGTTGAAGACCAGCTTTTCAACAAAGAAAGCAGTGACTAAGTCTTTAAAACAGTCTAATAAGAAAATCAAAGAAAACAAACCAAAGAACGATAAATTTAAAGGAAAAAATGGAATTCTTACTCAAAATACACATAATGATGAATCTGATTTCTTTATTCGCTTCAAACTAGTACCAAGAGAAGATAAGATTTCTGACAATTCAATTTCCTTTGAAAATCTTGAAGTAGACACGAATGATCATGAAGGAAGTGTAAAAGATGATCGCACTGTTAATAAAGTAAGTAATAATAATAAAAAATGACAGTATAACAAAAAAGTTCTTAATTTAACATTTTACCACATGTCTCAAATTACAAAATGGTTAATAATAACAACCCAATAATGAAATCAAACTGTTTAAATACAAATACAACTAGCATTTTAAGATTTTTTTCCACCACTCCGCAGTCCATCAGATCAGGTAAGTGGTCATGAGCATTAGTACGATTGAATCGTACTTGAGTTGACCACAGATGCGTTGCTACTCTTAATGACTAAGATGTTCGCCTCGCGTGTAAGTATAACCGGCAATCGTGCCTCACTAAACTGAAAAAGAATTAATTGCGTCACGGAGGATTACGATTATGAAATCTTGGGGTAATAGATAAAACTTAAATGATCATGAGAATTTCTACTACTAAACCCATTACTATTTAACTACTATTAATATTATTATATAGATATATCACGAGCCAATATTAAATTTGAAAAGAAAACGAAAATTCGATACTGAGGAAGAAGATAATGACGCCGTTTTGAATAGAGTAACTCCGATGGACTCTCCAAATGATCATTCAACAGAAGACTTAGAGAATATAAATATAGCTACAATAAATACTATGACCGACTCAACTAATTTTGAATACGAAGATATGCAAAAGGACGCTCCGGAAGCAGCATACACTAATGACGATGATGTGAGTGTTTAATTCGGTTATTAAAATTCAGGGCACTTGTGTAACGATCCTATCATGAAAACATTACAAGTTTAAGAAAAAACATGATTCAGGGCATCAACTTCATGACTCAATTATGTGTCTGATTGACCTCCATGTCTTCCTTTTACTAGACGCCACTAAACACTACATTTTATATTTAATTCAAGTTAAAAGTTGATACATATCCTTAAATAAAGGCCTGGATGTCGCTTGCTTGTTTCTAATAGATTCAGTATAAAATAAATATAATAATAAATAAATAACGTATTTACTATAGATTTTCGTATAGTATTTAGGTACTAACCGTGCTACCTAACACTAGCTCGGCTTATTAACCGAATTATGAATTTAACTTATATTTTATATATTTTCAGATATATTATGAACCTAATTTATTTCCTAAAACAAGTGCCACAGAACAAGAGACCGTTACGAACGGAGAAGGGATGAAACATGAAAAGCGAGATGTACAGACAGAGGAAGTATTCACAGCTAAAGATGTGGCTGCTCTTGAAGTTGTTGTTGATTTAATGAAAAACACACATCACTATCAGCAAAAAAATGTGCTAGACCCAATTACAGATACAAGATACCCAGATTCTGTGTATTTACAATCCACTCCTACTCCAGATAAATCAAACAAAGCTACTAATTCAATACAAGTTCATATTGCACTCCCGAACAGTTTTATTAACAGAAAACGTTCTCTAAACCCTATGAGAGTGAGGAGAGTCTTCTCAGCAATCATGTCTACGCCAGTAGATATAAAATACCAAATACATGCATTTGAAGAAAGCACTGCTGCATATACAACAAACAATGACGTATTATCACCGGGCTTATATTTATTAGTGGATCGCAAAAATACCATGCCCCAAGGAGATTTCTTTTTAAAACCAGTTAAAAATGAATTACCATCAAGTGAATCTTTTCAAGAATATAACGAGGTAGCTGTTACACAAAAAACTGTTCCTGAAACGCAAAGGCAAGATGCTACAACTGCTAAAGAAACTGTTGTATTGAGTAAAGACGTCTTTGTGACTTTGATGGAAATGTACAACAATATGACTAAGACAAAACAGAATAAAACCAAACGTGAAACAAATAAAGAAAAACCTAATAAATTGAAACAGGTATTTGAAGACATACATTCTAAACTAGTTAAATTGAGGCACATTGATTGGGAGGCTGTTAAAGAATATTTTGGTCGTGACAGAGTTTGCAATTGTAAATGTAAAGCCAACAAGACCATGTGTAGAGCGTGCGCTGCAAGCGACGCTGTCATTTCAGAACTTATATTTGAATTCGACAACATGGCGAGATACATGAATGATCATTGCACAGAAATACAAACGTTCTTCTGGATGAATCCAAGTGGTGGTAGAAAACTTAAAGATGTTGTTCATAAAATAGAAAAGACTTTAGATGATTATTACAAACGAGTTAAAGGTAAATGTCGAGGACAAACTTGCAAGACATTCGTATATATAGACAAACGTGATATCCGAACAACTGATAAAATTGTTAATTACACTATTAGCGATTCCTTCGTTGATAATTTAAAAACTCTTGCCGATGATTTAGAAAGAGGTTCTGCCTTTGATACTTGCAACAGAAAACTATTTATCAAAGGCAGAGAATGTTTGAACGAAATAACTAAATGTCTACCAATAAAGCTGTTGAATAAACGTTCGAGCGCAGATGGTAAAAGAAATGGAAAGTATGTTAAACAAGTATATTCTCTGGACAATATAAATGTTAATATAATATGCAATACCGATTCAAGTAGCACAGAATCAGTAACAAAGAAAGGTATATCAACTGACTTGTTACATGATCTAAATACTTTGTCTTTTTACTATAACACTAAAGAAGTTGATAAAAATAAGAAAAATCAGTTAAAACGCTTGTTTAGAAAGATACGCAATAAAAAAAGAAAACAATGTAATTGTGGTAGTGCAAGTAACTTATGTGACAAATCATTCAAAAAAAGGCAAATAATAGACAGTCAGATAGAATCCCCGGTAATAACAGATAGTGGTGGTTCCTTTTGGTATGATTACATTAAAAGAAAAACTAAAGGTGCCACGGAAATAATTAAACGTCAACCACGCACAAATAATGTTGATATTGAAAGTAATAAAGATAGTTCTGAAAATTCAATAGCATCAACCGTATCTACTAAAAATAAATTAATTTCTGAAGAACTTAGCAACGGAGTAAAACAAGAAAATGAAGACGATCTTGATAATAAAGCATTCGTAACTGATTCCTTACGTAAGAATATTGATGATCTATCAAAAGTAATGGGTCTAAATAATGTTGGCAAAACAAGTAATGAAAATGTGACAGAGTCTATTGAAAAAGATACGGAGAAGAAGTCTAAAACGAAAGACAAAATAAAAGATAAAACCAAAAAACTAAACAAAAATAATAAGTCACGGAATAAGAACATCGAAGCTGTATTAAGCAAATCATCTGCGCAAAAAGACACCATAACTGAAAAGACAAAAACTTCTACGAAAGCTTTGAAAGATAGTAAAAAAACTACATCAACTACGAGCACAAAACCTGTAAAACCTTCGAAACAATCTAATGTAACAGACAATACGTCAAATAAGGAAGTTTCAGCAGAAAACAACGAAAACCCTGTACTGACACCGAAATTTTCTAGTCTAGCTAAATCTAAGTCAAATATCGATACCACTATAGAATCTAGCGTGACTACGCTTACAGCATCGGCAGCACGAGCTGAACATACTACTACAGGAAAAAACCTATTTCATCGTCTGAAATCGGTAACTTCAAAATACTTACACGACAAGCTACCAGGGTACTTCCACGGCAACAGCAAGAAAGTTACCACAAAGGTACCAAACAAACGAAACTTAAAGCCAGAAAATCGTTTTATCAGAAATTTGGCAACAGAAGACATTAAAACAAAGAACTCAATTAAAGATATAACACAGTACAACACAGTTACTAGTGTAAAAGAGGAAGTTACAACTGACGACTTAGAAGATAAATATTCAACGATACTTATAATTGACGAGAAAATAAGTACCAGTGATAAAGCTACTAAGCCGTATGTCGATAAAAATAATAAAAATAAGTCAAGAGATCTACTGTTCTCTGTTTTAAACTATGAATCGGGTCACTTAAACGATGAATGGAACAAATATGCTTATACCAAAAAAACTGTTAATAATATTGATTATTCAGATAATGCTTATAAAAACAAACATTCCGATTTCATTACATCTAAAACAAGAAAATATAAATCGACTCCTGAAATATCTACGTCCGCTACAATACTAAAGACAGCAAGTTTGAAGACTAATAGTCCTGCAAAGTTAATTGATAGATTGTTAATGAAATTATCACTAAAAAGGGCCACAATGACAACTATAAAGGTAATAACAGGATTTCTTGCGACGGATAAACAATAATAATTGTCGATTGTGATCTTTAACTGCTATTTTTTGTATTGCACAATATATGAAAAACATAAATATGAAAAAAAAAAACAAAATACAGTACTCGACTATGTAAAATCAAAGGTGGTTATCAGGGATGTTAGGGTGCTCCGTAACCGTAACCGAAACTATCGGATATCCGATATAAAAAAATATCCGTATCCGTAACCGAATCCGAAATGAAAGTTTCGGATAGTATCGGATAGGGGCGAAGGATATGATTATTATGTTAAACTTAAATTATTATAGTACTTAAATAAATATGTGCAATGTGCGTTCCAATTTTAATTCCAAATAATGGTGACAAATTAATATAACCATTTTAATAGCTATTTGTATTTTACTTTGAAATTCCTTAAAAATTTAATATCCGTAACCGAAATTATCCGAAACTAACGGATAATCCGAAATTATTTCATATCCGTATCTGTATCCGTATCTAGTATAATAATAATTCCAATATCCGTATCCAATCCGTATCCGAATTTTTATATCCATAACATCCCTGCTGCAGGATTGCTGTCCCCATGAAAATATGGCAAGGGTATTAAATAATTAATTAGTTGCTTAGTGATATTTTTATTGCTGCTTATTAAAAAAGTAAGTTGTCATTTTGAAAAGAGTGATTGTTATCGTCAAAAAAATATTTTTTAATATTCCTGTATTTAATTCCGGCAGGATTTAAATTATAATGAAGGTTTTGAGATTTATGCACATTAAATGGATTAGGATTTCGCATTGGATGCGAATATGTTGTTTCTGTTCTATTTCTAATGAAATATAAATTGGTACTAGTAGATTTTAAAATTGGTTCTATTTGATTGCCATTTGCAGAGCCATCTCTAAGTTTATGCCCATTAGGTTGATCTGGAAATGTGTGAATATTATGAACCTTAATAATGTTTAATTTAGTATTTAAAATTTCAGGTTTCGTGTTGTTTGAATAATTGATGAACTTTCTCTTATTTATGTTGAGAACGTTCGACCTCGCAGAACTTTTAATTGAGTTTTTAGCTTGTTTTATTTCTTGTGGCCACAAGTTAATATTCAGAGTTTTAGAAGCTGGATTGACGTTTTTAATTTTAGTATTCCTTCGGAACTGCGACTGAGCCGATTGCATAACATTGATCATATTCTCAATTTGTTGCAAAGTTAACGTAGGAACTGTTGATGCCACAGTCTCCACTTTACTTTCAATGTTGAACAGTAATTCGTTGCTGTTTTTAAGATAATCGTATCTAGTTTTGAAAGGGCAAATGTATTTTAATGGTGATCGGACAGATCTCTCCCAAAAGGTACGGGGAGCGTTTTCATTGAAAAATGGAGCGCTTTCTGGGTTTTGTTGTACTTTTTCAATTTCGATGTTCATTTCGCGTTCATTATCAACATCAATTGTACGTATCAATGAAGCTATTTGTCTTCCGAGATTTGAATAATACGTATCATCGGGTTGACCTAAACTTGGGATATTTACAGGTTGAGACATCCTTCTGCCAGAGCCTATTGGAATATTATAATCACGTTGTCTCTTTTTAGCAGACCATTCACGAGATTTTATTGTTTTATGCGAAACTTGAGGATTGTAAACGTTTAATGGAACATCTTGTATTTGGCTTTCGTTCACTCTATGAATTAATTGAGACAAATATTTAAAATCAACATTATCTTGATCAGGTTCATCTTTTAACGGATATGAAAGCGAGTTCTCATTTTTAAAAACCATATCATCTACGTTATTACTGTCCACTGAATTGTCTGGTGGTGTTAATGGATAATTATTTTGTGGTTTTCGGTTCCTCTTCAAATTAAGTCGTGAATTAGACATTCTTTCGCGTAGACGTTGCAACTGAAAAAATAAAAATTGAATATTGTGACTTAAACAATTATACAGATAAATAGCGCTTTGGAATTCTTATTGTTGCTTACTTACAAGTTTATGTCGACCTTCTCGTGATGGCTTGAAATTATCAAATCTGAAATATATCATCATAGCATTACTTTATATATTACTTATGCTTAACACATTTTGTAACTTATTAGGTGTATAAAAATAATATTACGTGTCCTCTTCGTCGTTAGGTATATTTCGGTGAGGTTTAAGTTGTTTCCGCTTTTTTCCTCTTGGCCGGATCCTGTATTCGGGTGCTCTAAAAAGTACAATTTATCATTATACATTTGTATAATAGTAGTCGTATGTATGTATATGTATGTCTTTTTATTTGACAAAATCAGTATGATTAATTGGGAAAGAACCGGTATACCAAAAAATATAGTTCATGATATTATCAATAGTTGACATACATAGTTGAAGATTCTTCGTTGTCAGGAGGAGCTTCTTCGGTTGGTATATCTGACTCAGTTGTTGTTGATGATTCTTCTGTCGTCGTTGTCGTTGTTGTTGTTGTGGTTACTGTAGTAGTACTACTACTAACACTTGTAGTTTCTTGACAATCAGGTCCTGGGCCTGTTATCAAAAAATAAATCGGATGTATCAGTATTTTTAAATATTGTAACTCTTATCTGTATTATTAAATGGAAAAAATCTCTAACCTGGTAATGGGAACATTGGTGGTGCTGGCATCACTGGCGGTACTGGTACTGCAGGATACATGGGCATCACAGGGGGTGGCGGTAATCCTATCGGCGGGTAAAAGGGGGTATCCATATTAGGTAAGAATATAAATGACGGTAATGGAGGTCTTGGTTTTTTATTGATCACTACGATTTTTTTGTGTCCATGATCTTCATCAGAGTCAGATTCAGAAGAAGAGTAACTTCTGCTAAAATCTGAGCTTGTACTATCATCATCTGAGTCAGATGAGTCGGATGTCTGAAATAAACTGTCGTCTTCTGTTATTTGTAATAACTTCTCGCGCATGCCCTTTTTCTTTTTCCTGTGCCTCTTTTTACTCTTCTTTTTACTGCGCCGCTTTGATTTATTGTGTCTGGTACTATGTCCACTTCTTCTTGTTAAAGGGCTGTCTTTGTTTGTTTTATTAATAACTTGATTCTCAATTGTTTTAAAGAATTGATTATATAACCAGTCACCTAGATCATCTGCATTTTTGGTGATATCATTGACCTGCTCATCTATAATGTTACGCGTAGTAAGAGTAGGTATGGTTGCCGTATTTTCCAATTCCAATGCGTAGTTAGGATTTTGAATTCTAGTTGGTTCTGGGATGTAACGCCTATAGTTTTGCGTTAATTTTGTACTGAAACATATTAACGTTATGTATGGTATGAATGTAACAAAATATACAAATGAATATGTACAATGCGTTAAATTAAAGCTTTTAAATTACTTAGATTCACATATTTTCGTTTCAGTATCGAAGTAGTAGCCTGGATGGCAGTGACAGCCCACCACACAACCGGGAATACCGTCAATACAGTACTCAAATCTCCCGTGAGCTCCACATTCTGAAAGTTACAAGCAATGGTGTATTGTTTGATGTGTACTTAACTTTTTTTTTCATTTTTTTAACTTATAAGGGTAGCAAACTAGCAAGCAGTTCATCTGATGGTAAACGGTCATTGCCGCCGTGGACATCGGTAATAGTACCTGGGGTTGACCACAGATGCGTTGAAAGTTCTGAGGACTGAGATGTTTGTCTCTTTCGTAAGTATAGCCGGAAATCGCGTCTCTCTAAACCGAAACGCAAGCATTGCTTCACGGAGGATTATGAGGTAGCGGTGGTACCTCCCCAGTCGGACTACACACACACACCTTTTTTCAATATAAATAACAAACGATCCTAAGTAATTTTCAGGTAACACAATTTGCGTTGATCGATCGGGGACGTGTCATCGCCATCCTCCGTGAAGCATTTTTTGCATTTTGGTTTATGATTGCTAGTCATACGTACACACGAGGCAAAGATCTTGATCATCAGGGGTAACAACACATCAGTGGTCAACATAGCACTGAGATTGAACCAAACCCAATGATGGTTTATTACGAGCGACAATGACCACTTTACATCAGATGTTTGACATCATCATCAATCATCAGATGATTAACATGATCGATTGTTATTCTTATACCATAAAATACCTTCGGAATGAATATGTTTTGTAAAATTAAACCAATTGATCCAAAAAATCTAGAGGCAATCATAAATAAATCATGCAATTTATTTTTCCCATAAATCACAAACACGAACTACAAAGTATTTTGACTTTTCATTAGCTTTTAAAGATAAAATAAGATAAAATATTTAGTCAAACATAATTTAAACATTTGCTTACCATATACTGCTTCGTCATCTTTCGTTTGGTAACAAGGCAGCAGCCACAGAAATAATAATTTCCACGTAGTCATTTCTCAATAGGTATTAAAAAGAATTACGTAATGCATTTTAGATAAATGTGGTTAAAATTTATGTACAGTTAATTATATACGGCTTTTTTGTTACAGACAAGACATTTATGTGTTTACTTAAATAAAATCTTGCACAGTCGCTCTTTTCACAGATTGCAAATGAACATGTAAGAAATTATGAAAATCAACTAGCATGCTAGCATGGGAAACAATGGTGCCATTTTTGTGTCACTTACAATTTTTATGGCTAGCTTACAATCATATCGGTTACGGAAGTAAGCAGAAAATAGTCAATTCAGCTGTGGAATTCATTGTTTAGAAATTATGGATTTAAGTGACGTGCATTTTCTATACTTACATACCTACATGAAATAAAATTTTATTATTTATGTTTTTAGTATAGTATTAGTAGTAGTAACATTATTATTCATATTTGTCGCGTTTGTGTTTAAATAAAAAAATAAAATTTTATCGATCAAGTATGAGTTCGATTTCATACTGTGATTACCTGCAGGATACATTTAGCTTTTTTGTATGCATGTGAATAAAAAAGAAAGTGATACTAAGCGGTTGTGTTAGTTTTCTAGGAACCTGCGGTTAGCAGTGTAACATAACCACGAAAATAAAATTTACACTTTTTTGTATGGTTTAATTTAGACTTATTCAGTTTCCGAGCAGAAAACAAAAAACTGGATTTTAGTACGGAATTATGGATGACAGGTTCGGTGCCAAGTTCAACCTGCATACGGCTCCTCCTGGGCTATCATACCTATTTTTGCCCCTATTTTATGAGCCATTTGCATTTCAGTCGCAAAAGGTGTCAAAGTTTGAAGACACGACTATTGTCGTTACTTAAAGGGCAAAGCATCTGTGGTCAAACGGAGGTTGGTTACTGGTCTATTGGCGGCAGTGACCATCGACAATTGGGTGGACTGCACGCTCCTTGACCATTAATTAACTATAAAAAATGAAATGTTTAATTAAGTCTTTATGGATTTTATTTCTAGTACAAATTTATTTATTCAATAAACTACAATATATAACTATATTTTATGTACTAAACATCTTCGCCCAGATCAGGAATTCCTTTGAGTCCTCTGAAAATAAATAATCTGTATTAATATACAATGGTGCTGCTGGTAATGCCGACATTAAATAAATCAATTCCTTTACTGAATAATATTAAATACTAGCTGATCCCGCAAACGTTGTTCTGCCATTAAAAAAATATGAAAAAATTGTATGCCTATGTTTATTCTGATGTATAAGCTACATTATTGTAAAGTTTCATTAAAATCCATTCAGTAGTTTTTACGTGAAAGAGTAAC
>DWNR01002650.1:0-12728 GCA_018250455.1 Polygonus leo
AAGTCATTTTCAGTCCCTTATACCATCTTATTAATGTGTTATTAAAAATACAGTTACAGTATTTAATAGAGAAGCACTAGGACCATCAATAACGTAAGTGTTCTTCACATTTCTATCAAACATAAATCTATTATTTGTAACAAGAATTAGCTTAAGCCGCTCACTCATCACCAAAACAATCAGGACAGACCCAACACATACATACAATCGACGCACACATACACAAAACTAACGGACACGTAGTCAAATACGAAGGTTGGCAAAAGGACGAAAGCAAATCGAGTCCAGTAAATCGGATCGGCGCCAAGTTCACGCTGATTTATGCGCACACGCATCTGTGTGCGATCTCTTTGTGCGTCACGCCGCTAAGTAATGTGTTTAGCGGACCGGTTAAAACTTTGTTTCGTTTATTGGGCTGCTGTTGTAAGGCAGTCTTATAAGGAATAAGTTTAATGTTTTATGTGCGGTGATTTCAGCAGCCAATTGCCTTTGGTCATTACGTTTTTAGGATCGAAGAAATCGTTTCAGATGTCGTATTCTTGTCTTATAAAGGCAAAAAGTACGCAGTAATCCCTGTTATTTTGTTTTGTAGAGCTTAGTAAAGCGGTTTTATTATTTTGTATTCACTACCTGAGATGTTGATTTATCATCTTTTTGGTTAATGTACAAGCGGCAGTGATCACTTACCATCAGGTAGTCTTTTTGTGACTTTTATTAATTAAAAAAAACAAATTAGGACCAACCTCATCATCCCTTCAAAATGAAAATGAGGCCACGGACTACCAGATCCTCCAAACACGCATTGGTAGACTTAACACATCTTTGAAAATATAATGTAAAAAGTATACCTACCTTACTTAAATAAATCGTTTTTACAAATAGGTACATATGCGGTGAATAATATACATAAATTCCTTTAGTATATTGAATATACAAAACCATAAATTCTCGTGGGTTTTTCTGGGACAACAGTGCCAATGCCAAGTCTGAAGTGGTGCCATCTCGCATTCGAAATGCGTTTTATTAGTACATGCAAATAGCAAGTACTAAAGTGAATTACGAAATATAAGTAACATAGTCTCTAGTTTCTGGTTTCCATAGTTTTTAGTTATTTTTATCAGTTAGTTATATTTACAGGTAGAACTCGTTTAGTTCGACCGGGGAGTTACCACCGCCACCTTCATAATCCTCCGTGGAGCAACTTTTGCATTTCGGTACGTGTACATTTCGGTACGTACGGCGTGGTTGCCGGCTACACTTTTGTACGAGACGAACATCTTAGTGCTCAGGGGTAGCAACGTAGCTGTGTCAACCTCTTGTAAGATTAAATTGTATTTGGGAATGATGACTAGTCTATGGACTGCAGTCACCACTTACCATCAGGTGGACTGCATGTTCGTTTACTACCTTTATACGAAAAAAAAAGATGTTCTTGCAAGCAGTCCTTATTCCACCAATAAAAATATGCATTGTTGTTCATTTGATAACCACTCTACGGACGATTCTTTTACAATAAGTAAGACTTAATTCGACACAAAGCAGTGATAGCTTAGTGGTTGAGAATCTGATGCAAGGGGTCCAAGTAGAACAAATTTTATTTTTTAAATTGTGTGTATAAATTACGCACTTAAATTAGCACTTGTTTTGGCTGAACGAAAATATCGTTATATAACCTACAAATCTAAGTAACTCTAAAAAAATCTGCCGAGTGTGTGAAGACACTCATGACATGTAAGAATAGAGATGCAGAAGGACAATGATACGATATGATGATAACTTGGACAAAAAAATAACTGTCCATACGCTAATTTCTCTCACTATTTGCATGCATGTCATCAAAGAGGAATCCCTGGCTATTAAAATACTCACCAGTGAGTCCTGCACGCATTACTCCACATTACAGAAATAAACTGGAATGTCACACGCGCCATTTTCAGGCAGTTACGCACCAAGATGTTCGTGTTGCAATTTATACTGACTTTATTAGTTAAAACATAAGTCCTAGTATTTCGAAGTCCTATCGTAACAGTAGAAAACGAGCATGCAGTTCGCCTGATTTTAAGTGGTCATTGTCGCCGTTTGGCAGACGGCTAGTCTGTCTGAATGATTTGTTATCAACTCAAGTACGAATAATTCGTACATGAGATTCAAAACAGATACGTTGCTATCCCCTAGGACTAAGATGTTCGTCTTGGGTAAGTACAGCCTGCATTCACACATTCTCCAAATCAGAACCGGGAGAGTTGCTTCACGGAGGATTATGAGGGTGGTGGTACCTTCGCGGTTAAACAACACAAGTACCTACTGTCACCTGGCAAATAAATAGATAAAACTTGCTTCTTATTAGATAATTTTGCACATGGAAAGTCTAATATTACGTCAAAAGTGAAGAAGAATTGAAGAAACAAAAAAATGTAAATACGAATTTTTTAGCTACTTTGTTTAAGATTTACGGCGTTTCAGGGGTAGTGTAATCCACTTAGCTAAGATGCAATTTTCTTTTGTTCGCTTTTTTCGGTGAGAACATTTAGGAGAAAATGGTGTTGTATTTACAAAACCATGATTGCTGTGAGAGCACTCTAGTTGCGAGTTTGTACCTGAAGGCATTGCTCTGAATAGACAAATGAGCTTCCTCAGACCTGACTAAGTGGTCCCTCAACCAAGAGGTGTTTGGAGGGAACATTGTATAGAGCAATATTTTAAAACAGTTGAGAAACTTGTATGCATTAGTTAGAATGATAAAGTTGCAAAACAATGCGTCTTCAAGAGATTTTCATGTAAGAGGTTTTGTCTTTAGAATTTTTATTTTAGTGTTATGATGACAAGTAATAAATACTTTATATAAATACTTTTAAAGTAAACTATACTTGTAAAGTATTTCTAAAATGTACTTGCAAGCAACCCCATCTAGTTCTTACTCAAGGAGCTATTTTTGTATTGTTTAAAGGTAGCAAATGAGCATGCAGTCCACCTGATGGTAAGTGGCCACTGCCACCCTTGGACATCAGTAATTATCATCAAGTACGATTGAGTCATACCTAAGTTTGATCACAGATGAGTTGCTACCCCTGAGGACTAAGATGTTCGCCTCATGTATGTATGTATGTATGTTACGTCTCAACAAACCGAAACAAGAATTGCTTGGAGCTTTGCAAGAACACGGAAGATTGTGAGGGTGGCGGAGGTACCTCCCCGGCCGAACTACATGAGTTCTATCACCTGGCAAAGTGCATTCAAATTGGTCACAAAGCCATCTATTATTATGAAACGATACGATAGCAACCTAACGTAGGTAAATTTAATAGTTAATAACTTTCGTTTTAACATTAGACACAAGTACACGTATAGCTCCTCGCCTATACACAACGTATAGATCATTTTTGTAAGGAGGAAAGTACAGCAAAAACAATTAGTCTAAGATCCCAGGGCCCCAAATCACGCAATTAAAATTAAACACTTTACCAACCGGGACAAAAAGCAAATACCTAAAACAAATAGTAAGCATAGATAAATCATCATTCTTTACAAATATGGACCAAATTACATAAATCGCCGTTCCAAAATATAAATACAAATTTTCAAACAATAATTTCGAATGTTTGTTTGAATATTTCCGTCGAAAACAACTTGCACTCAGCCCATATTGTCTTTTGTAGCACGTGTCAGTTATCTTTGCAAGCTTTGTTGTCTTTGGCAACGAAATCCAGGATATTGTGAGATATTTTGAGATATTCCTCATGCTATCTATCCGATACATAATCCGTCGAGATTTGGTATTACATAAATACGTCCATCCGATATACCTTTTGTCCGTCTCATATTGTGGCAGTCATTTTGAAGAGTAAACAATTAGGTATATCAATTAAGAATTAAATAAGTTTTATTAATCCTCAGATATAGTAATGCATTTGTGTTAGTTTTCCAATCCCAGAACTAGGAAGGAATCTTATCTTAGCTTGGAATGAAATAGCGCGTTAAATAAATATTTGTTAGTAGGTAGTATAAAATAACTCAAACAAAATTGCATAACATTTGTTTTTCTCACATGTAACACTTGAATTAGCGTGGACATATTTGTGTTTTCATATCTATTTTTATGCGCAATATTGCTATATTTATACGCAATTTACTGCGCCAATAAATATCTGTTACGTTTAAGTGTCTTGAATTGTATCTAAGATTGGATATGACCATTTGACGGCGGGAACGTTAGAAGCCCTAAGTACAGGCTCCGGGCAGAGAGGGGGTAAGCATGTATTATTGTTATTATTGTCATGTACATGTCAATTTCAATCGATCCGACAATTCCCTAGCTTTTTCTTATCGTCTAAGTGCATTTGAGATCTAGATTGCGGTGCGCTAAAATCTTAGGTCTTAAGTAGCTTTTATAGTCATGGCTTGTGTGCAAAGTTCTAGAATCGAAGTGCTCCAGACCGTAATAGCCGAACGTATTTGTACGTTCCTTCGCAGTGTTTGTATACTTCTTGCAAACGAGCATACCTTTATTGAGAAGTTCGCCTTTCGTTTATGCATCTATAGTCTTACAAAGCTTACAAAGGATTAAGAATATGAAAAGGTGCTCCTAGGACGAAATTCATGTTTATACTTTAATATCGGTAATAAAATTAAGGGTCCCTTTTCGAATACCATTAGATCCCTATTTCTAAAACCCAGCTGTCCATACGCTTATTTGTTACAGGACTATAGGTGTAATTACAGAATGTGAAATATTATGGTCACTGTACTTAAAACTAAAAATAAAAAATACATTTTAGTACAAGTCTTTTGATTTTGGTTGTATCAGCCATCTAACATTTTAATATGAGTACAACGTCATCTCTTTACGGTACGAAATCCTTCGTGCGTGCTCACACTTATCTGATTATTTAAAATAAATATTTTTTCATGATATTCAAAAGTATAAGAGAAAAAGAAAGCAAGTCACGTTTCATCCTAACAGATGAAAGGAATGCCAAGAAAGGCTTGTATTTGCATGCAAATATAAACGAGCTTTGCCGAGTGTCGGTTTCGACTATAATCGCTAGGCAATCGCCGACAAACTAATTAGGAGTGTATTTGTATTTCCATGTTAAAAATAAAGGTTGTAACTAAATGTCATTCGTACTGCTTTTTCGATTATGATCTCAGGCAAATGTATTACCCTAGGTAATAAGGCAAAGAGCTTGTGAAATGTGAAGAGACATGCTGTGTAAATATTCTTCTGCAAAATTTCATTAAAATATAAATGTTTACGAATATTTTTTATATTTCATAATAGAGTACAATTTCGGTGAGATGTCAAAAATACTATGTATATGGGAATATGATACGATGTTGATTTAAACACTTTTTCCGCTCTTTTTACTCCTTTTACCTTACAAACAAACAGAACAACTTAATCAATACAGCAATGAATACAAGAAAACATTGCAGGTCAACAACCCTAGAAGCGCGTTCAAACAATAAAATCCACTTAAGTCCGAATACGAATACAAAATAAACATTGGTAGAGCATAAAATCACCGCTGCTACCCGTTGCATATCCGATCGACGACTTAAAATAAACACACGATATACGCACGGTTATGGAATGTAAGGGCCCTACCATAAGTTCTCATTACCTTATCGCTTCGTAATGAGATACTTATTGCACTTCTTGTAGGTAATATTCAAATAAGAACGGCTTGAATTTTAGTGGGCTGATAAATGCCACCTGCGGCTGTAATTATTTTAATGTATAGCTACTTAGCCCTATTTTATTCCAACTAGATTTTATAATGAGATATATTTCATTGACAGGAAGGTTTAATTAAATCGTAGTATTGAGGTTTTCCAACTCAAAGTCTCTTTCTATTTCTATCTAAGTAAAAGTATGAACTCAAGTTCCTACTTAGGTCGGTACCTTTTTTTAACCATCTTTATTATTAACTACCTTACGCCAGCGACTTTGTCCGCATAAAAGTCGAAAACCCCTAGGGGGTAGAATTTCGAAAAATCCTTTCTTAGTGCTCACTTGCATCATGAAAGGAACACCTGTACCAAATTTCAAGTTTCTAGGTACAGTAGTTTCGGCTGTGCGTTGATATTATGTCAGTCAGTTAATCAGTTTTGCCTTTTATTATTATTAATTAATTAATTCTTTTAAATATATCGTGTCATGAAATATTTAGTTTGATATACTGTGCATTCACGGCATGTTCATTTTAAAAGGTTTTTAGATCATTCTGGGTATTGATTTTTTCTAATAAGTATTCAATTACGATGGGTAATCATGTACCTAATGTAGCGATACTTTAATATCTTCTACTTACATATATTCAAATTAATTATTCACTCTTGTTTTACGTACATTCATCTTAACTTTTATTCAAACATAGTAGGGGTCTCGAGTTCGATTCAAATTGGATGCATTGAGGTTATTTCGGGAGCACTTTATGGCTTATGTTTATTGTTTATGCATCTCCTTAGCACGTGTTACATATTAACGCTTACGGTCAAAACAGAGCTGAGTGCATACAGTGCCATTATTGATACGGACAATCTGTTACAATTTGTAATTGATTCCTCGATACATTAGTATATCACCATTTAAATTCAAACATTGAGACAGTCGTAATATTTCTTAACGATGTTATAGTGCACTACGATGACTGTAATAAAATTATAGTGGTTATGCTTAACATTAAACTCAAGACACAATAAATAAGACTCAAAACAATACACACAATGTACTTAAAATCTTACTTAGTTTAATTTACGTTTTCTTAACTTTACACTGAACTTGCGTTTTCCTTTGTGTTAGTGTAATAAAATATTTGAAATTTTTTATTAATTTAGTGATATGTAATACTTCTGATAAAAGGCAATCACGTCCCCTATGGTAATTTGCAACTGGAGGAGTCGTCAATAGTTTCCCGACTTTTTGGATAATTTGGGCTCATTGCTATATTACTTTTAAATAAAAAATAACGCATATTATTTTTAAATTTAACCGAAACAAAGAACCAAAATACCTCGAACAATATGCTATCGACAAGACCGTCGTATGTTCATTGGAACTTCTACTTTCATGTTACTCATAAGTTTTGGTGTAAAATACAGAAATTATGTAATGTACCTTTCCGATCTGACACCAACGAAGTAAAGAAAGGGCGATAATTACGCGCTAGTTATACCAATTTGTAACTAACCGCTAATAACCGTTTAAAACTGTCACCAAGACGCTCACTTTTCGTTTCAGTGAAGAAAGTTTGGTTTACGGTTTAAATAAGTTTAATTTATGTAAATTAGAACGTGGTTTGAATGTCAATATTAGTTATGCGTCGTTTAGGAGATATTTATTTTTAGACAAATCTCTACTACGACATTCTCATAGCCTAACTTCAATATAACTTAGTGTGTTATAGGTATTACTGGAAATCTTTCGCTTGGGAACTATGATTCTTAATTTCCCTTCACTTATTAGCTCTTAATTAGCTTCTTTTAATGTCACGCGAATCGTAAATTTTTAGCCTGCCCTTTGCTTTCTTAAAACAACTGGTATCTTCACCCAACCCATAACACACTGTAACCTACTAAAACGCGGGATCATTAGTTTAAAGAAACATTTTCATTAATTATGTAGCATCTGAGTTCTGGTACGAAACGTCATCCTTGCATTCCATTCACATATGCCGCGGCATCTACAAATAAATGCACTTTATCCAACCGATGCACGCTTGACCCAGATCGCTCGAAAACATCCGTTTCGTTAAAAATAACTTGGATTATTAACGCGATAGTTATAATAAGCGATCCCATGAATGTTCATGTTACATCAATTAAATTGACAAATAAGACAAATAAATATTTGTTATAAACATAAATTTTAGTGTTGGTAGATGCTTCCTGCGACAATATAGCATCTACAAAGCTAAAACCTTATACAAGAAGCGTACATTTACTCATTTTTTGCAGTAAATAAAGGTACCGTATTAATACATTCGTATTTATTTAACAGTATCCGTTAGTTTATTTTATTACATGTTAAGTATTCGCAAAAATCCTTGTACTTTACATAAAAAGGATTAACTAAATTATAGCTGCCAAGTCGAAACAGGCTGATTTTCCATTGAACATTGAAGTTTAAGTAACATATAAATAACTATGTTTTTTAACATTTCGTCTTACTACCTAAAGATTCTAAAGAATAAAAAACAGACGCGGATGGCGGGAAGTTTTGATTTAATAAAATTAATCATTCGATCATTATCACGCGCACTATGCAAGCAGGATGACCCAAATAGTCTCAGAGCATCCGTTTAGTTAAATATAACTTTATATTCATTAAGATGCTCCAAAGGAGTGGGTGTCACAGCAAATTGCTTGCATGGCTGCCCTATAAGGAGAGCCAAAAGATTTTATTTTGAACTAGCTGTGCCCGCGGCTCCGCATGCGTGGAATTCGGTCCGCGTTCAAATTATATTATATAATTCTGAAATAAAAGTAACCTAAGTTACTCCTTATTTCATCAGCTATCTGCCAATGAAAGTCCCGTCAAAATTAGTCCAGAAATTAGCCGAAACAAACCGACAGACAGACAGACACAATTTGTAAAAAATGTTATTTTGGTATATGTACCATGTATATCTACATAAACAGCCATTTAGTAAAAAACAGTTATTTTTATGTTACAAACAGACATTCCAATTTTATTTATTTGTAAAGATAAGACTTTCATAAAACATAGATGAGCGACAAGAATAGATTTTTAAACTCTCACCCCCTGGGGAATTAAAATTGTAACATTATAAATGGACAATTTTGTAGCTATCACATTAATATACCCTCTGTAAAATAACATTTTAAAATTAGGCACGTAATTTTAATTACTTTTAAAAGCTTGTCTTATTTTAAATAGAACGAAATGTATTTAACATTATTTCAAAATTTACTACAGTTCTATTGAGTATTGCCCTATTGATGTAACTGAGATGAGTATTGGTTGACGCCAAGATTCAGTATGAATGTACTCGATAATCTTTTGCCTTTTACCATTTAAAGAAGGTAACCTTATTTTAAAATTAAAGTAAGCTGTAATAAAAACGATAAACATCAGAAATTATGTTAATGATCTGTCCATGGACCTAACGGTAAGATCTCTAATATCAATTTTGGCAATAATACGTTGCAAAATAACATTATGCTTACATTTCGTAAATTCTTAAAAATGTATTTTTGTTAAACATTCATTCGCTTTGTCATTGTCAATTCAAGTTTCATTTGAATTCGTATGTGCGTGGAAGTCAAAAGTCATATGGAATTAATTTTATTTGAATTGCATATAAGTAAACTAGCAAACGTTGTTCCGCATCAATTTTTTCCGTTTTTGCTCCATTTTTCATTGATACTACGCTATTGGTCGTAGCGTGATTCTAAATAGCGTATAGCCTTCTTCAATAAATGGACTATTCAGCATAAAGAGAATTTTTCAATTCGAACCAGTAATTCCTGAGATTAGCACGTTCAAATAAATATAGTCTTCAGCTTTATATTATTGGTATAGATCAAAACATAGGTATTATAGATTACGTCTTGAATTGCATTTAGGTTTTCGGTTATTCAGATTAAGTTACGTCATTATGGTTATTAATAACTGTACGAAATATAATATGTACCTATATATATTAATTTTTTTTTTTCGATTATTTTTTTTTCATTCCTGTATAATAATTCATAATTGTAAACCAGGTATTTAAATAGATTCTTCTTCTATCTTACTAGATTTTACAATTTTCGTGTCGTAAGTATTATCGTGCTACTTTACAAGACTTCTAATGCACATAATGTAACTTGAAGTTAAGTATAAGTAATTCATAGAAAGGATATACACGTTATCAACAACATGATTAACTTACAGAAGCAAGCTACTTGTTGAGGATGCAGTTGTCATATCGTTATCAGTAAATGTGTAAACATAGTAATACGCATTTCCACAGAAAACACTTTTACTACTACTAGGTTCTGCCCGCGATTTCGCACGTTTTTTATCGTACAAAAGTAGCAAACGAGCATGCGGTCCAACTGATGATAAGTGGTCACTGCCACCCATGGACATCAGTAACCATCCCCCATCTGAGGACTAAGATGTTCGCCTCCTGCCGAACGCTCCGCTCCAAACCGAAACACAATAATTGTTTCACGGAGGATCATGGTGGTCGCGGCGGTACCTCCCCAGTTGAACTAAATGAGTTCTACGACCTTCTAAAGGTAAGCCAATTAATATTATGTCCTTATTTCGAAGTATTAAGTATTTTTATAGTATTGTATAGTAATTGTATAGTGTATAGTATGGTATAGTGATTTTGGATTGTCTTTATGCTAACTTACTATTTTCTAATATCTATATTTATAATATTACTATTGATCACTACGTAGTTTTCTGAAGCTTCCTTCAAAATTTAACTCGAGCTCCCAAAAATATAGAGTCGAACGAGTCTCCATAAATAAATATAGATAATATATCATCTGTTTCCTGCTTTACTTCAAAATTATTTAAACTGAACGGAATGTGTTTTTCAACTATTCCTCCTAATTAGTTGTCAACGTGATATTCGCTTCCTCACTTTAGATGATTAAACTATTGTATTTCCTGTGTTCTGTCTGTTACAATATTAATCTTCATATTAAAACTTTCTTAATACTTATTATTTTACCCATTCTCTAAATTACTCGATGACAAGCTGATTACAGGCGTATATTTATTGCGAAAATCTGTTAGACATAGAAACGCGTAATAAAATGAAGAGGGTACAGCTTTTAAAGATCGTATAGATTTTTTCAAAAATTTGAAATTTTATTTTTGAGGTATATCTTGTATATACTCATAAATAATTCATGGCAAACATTGATTATCTATAATATGTGTAAGCTTTAAGTCAAAACGGACTGCGCATTCGTAAATATAGAATTCAACTTCGGGTTTTTATGCGTCATGCGCAACTCGATGCACCAAGATATGCGATGCAACATCAAAAAGGTAAAATTAGAATTCCGAATACCACACAAGCGCATGCGTGTTCGAATGTCCAAAAAGGCAACCGCCTTGAAGGTATGATGTCATCCCATTTTTGGTAAAATTCGCAAGAAATGACTTTTCTACCTGTTTTAAATTAGACCCCTGTGACTGGGTTGCTTCTAAAATAAAAATAGGCGACTTAAAGTTGATTGATGTTTTTGACTGCTATAAAACTACAATACATTCCAAAATATTTCACCACCTTATATTGTATATAGAATGCAGCCATATTGTTTCTTAATGAAACTATGCCGACTAATAAAGAAGAGATATTCTCCACTAACTATAACTAATTAACTATCTGACCGTTTGTTAATTAAATTTTAATGCTAGCCTTATTTTGCCCTTAGGTCTATGTGAATATATAAGGATTTATATGTAGAATGACATATCAGAAACTAAACCATGTTATATAAACGAGGTTAATTTAGTTTTAAAAGAGATTATAAATAAAGACATTAATCAATCGACACGCCTTTTAATACATCGAACCACATCGCAAATTATTTTAGACTGGATTCTCGAATAAAATCGTACTTGTCTATAAAGTCAGCCTGTGTTACGTACAACATTCCAGCATTAGTATGTAAAACATTAATCATAATATTAATGTAATAATAGATTTTCTTCTGAGTAAACCAGGTTTTTATTTAAGAACCCGGTATAACTCGAATGGAGTTAATTTGCAGTATTAATAGAATTGTCTGAGAAAGGTATACCAAATATAGCAAAGACAGCAATTTAGAAACAAAATACTGATTAGGATCGCGAAACTTTAAAATTAATAACCTGAGTTTGAGTTATTTGAGAACTAAATCGACTACCAATTCTTAAAATAAATGGGAGCTTTTCCCATACATAAATTGATTTTGGTTTTAGTAGACACGTGATTTATCATATTCAGTATTAGTAAGCAAAAATTAATATGAAAGCGGAATGTCAGAGAAATATTTTAAATGTCACGTCACGACATTATTCGCGTGAATTATTTGGACCCACCACGATCTCGTATTATAATAATCATGAATATAGAACACTCTCCGACTTATATGTTTACTAGATTCTATTGACAGCAACATCAATTTAAACATGAGAAAAGGAAACGTAGACGCGATCTCATAAATAATTCGGTATCCGTTCATCTAATTTAAATAACCTTTAATAAATATGAAAGTCAAATATTCCGGAGGCGAATCAATTTTGGTGACAAATGTAGCACTACTTTGTGTCAATATGATTTACGTTCAATTAACTCGTCAAATATTTAACACTGATTCTTATTTGAGTTATTTGTATGCGCAAAGGGTAGACGACTATAGTTCCGAGGATCGTCTTTGATTTGGTTAAATTAATTTAACTAGTTCATTATAACGATAGGAAATTCAGTAGCAGGATATCATATTATAGCCTTCCTGCCCTTTGATCTATAAATATTTAGAGAATTTTGGAATTATTTGACGCGCTGATGAATATAATCTAAAATCCTTTAATAGTTATGGAAAGTTTATTATGATAGTTAATTAGTTTCATTCTTGGTAAAACATTTTTATATCTTGTTCATTTATGAGTAACCAGATGGCAAGAGTTCAGAACATTGAAATTTTAATAAACATTCAATATATTTTTGATTTAGTAGTGTTGCTTTATTGACTCAATTTTAGGGAAAAAATAT
>DWNR01002651.1:0-12728 GCA_018250455.1 Polygonus leo
TTACCACTAGACTAATACCAGGCTTATACACACAAAATATAATATTTTGTAACATACCAACTTTCTAAGTATGCCATATCATAAATGGGTAATAGAGTACTTATTAACTTACAGTAATATTACAATAACAATATTTATTTAAATGCAGCAGTCAACAGTGGCCAGCATCTGGCACACATTTGACTGACACTCACTTTTTTTAGTCCACCTAAAAGTTGTCACTGTCTATGCAAATGTGTAATCAAATCCAAGTACTGTTGAATTTTAGCTAAGGTTGACCATAGATACATTACTACCCCTAAAATTCTGATGTTCACCTCGTGTGTGTCACCGAAACACAAGAAATGAATCAGATTAGTATTTCCTGCCTAAATTAAAACAAATATATCGTCATTATATTAAACAATACTTAGAAAGATATAGAGAGGGATGTATATTGCATAATCTATAAACATTTTTTACATATAATGTTGCGAATAACAATAATGTTGCGAATCAATATCATCGATCGAAATGATGAGCAATCCTGGCGATCCAGCTCGTCTAGACAAAGTCTGGGTGGGAACTGGGAGATTAAAGACGGAATGAATAGGACGGGCCTAGATGCTGAAAGGAAACGAAAAACGCCTTTACGAAGAAAGGCTTGTGCGCTGTCACGTACACTGTATTCTTATTTAATCTTTTTGCGCGAGGTTTTTTGAACGGGCCTTTGCCTCTCACAAAAATACGTTTCCTGACTAGAGATAATGACTGCTGTATATACGTAATGTATAACGTATACTTGTATTGTTTGTTTCTTTTCAGCTCTTTACAACACTTTGGAACGTATCTCGATTTTTGTTTTATTACAGAGCATTAGGAATTTATGTGACAAATAGGAATTCATAAAACATTTTCGTACCATAACACGATATTGTTGTTGATGCGGCAGCCATTAATATTGTTAATACGGCTTCACGACGCGAGGACCATAAACTTGAACAAACGAGAGAGGCGGGATACTTTTTACCGCCCGAGCTCCCATAAAAACGCAAGCCCTGAATTAGCTCGATTCTTTGTCACCCCTTTTGAACGACCCTAAAATTTCTACTACCACCGTCTTTGTCTAACAATAACCACTACATTCCCATCCGTTAAACTGCATCAAGGAAAAACAACGTAAAACCGCCCGAGATGAAACGAGATAGAATAAAATATATGCACTAGTAGAGAGGACAGAGAGCGGCATACGTAGTAGTAGCCATGGACGTACAACTGGCGCTGGGCGAGAACGAGAGGAGGGAAACCCTCGTGCGTGAGCGAGAAAGGCATAAAAATTAACCATCAGAGGGGAGAGGAGCCGATCTTCTTCAGGCGGGGTGGTTAGTCCGCATTCGACCGCCGTCGAGGTAGCGTCGTCTCTCGGGAAACAGTTTATGGCGAACGATTCAAGTTGTGGAAACATTTTTTGTGCGTTTTCGTATTACAAACGTTTATCTTTGGTTGATTTTGAGTTCGTTTAGTCATGTTATTACGGCCACAGGAGATCGTAACTCGATTTTTGGCGCCGCACTATCAAATTTTATATCGTCGGTAAAATATCATGTTTGAAGTGTTTTGATTTAACTTACGAATTTGAGTAAGTTTAAAGTAAATAAGACTACGTCTTTATTATGATAAGCATTTCGCCGTTCGGATACATGTGCCGGTTATGATAAGCAAGGAACTTTGACTGAATTGGATTGTAAGCCGGTTACCAAAGAAAATGTGTGCCAAAATGTTATTGTATAGTTTTTCCTTGTTTTCCGCTTTAATATCATGGATTGGAGTGCTCGCTGAAGAGGAGGTGTCATCTCCACTACGAGTAGCTCAGTGTCGAGCAACGTGCTTACAAAAGGTCAGTATTGTATTTATTGTATTTTAGTATATTTTTCAACATAGTAGCGTTAACATATGTTTACATTATCTACGGGAAACATACTTATTGTAGTAAAATATATTAGTGTTAAAGCATTTTTCAGCCAATATCTATATTTAGTATGACGAATAGTTATACACTGAAGAGACTCTACGCTAATCGTAGCGCTACAGACTAGAGCTTATCTACGAATAAAATATTCTTATACATAAAATTTGAAATCAATTCAGTACGCAGGTGCAAAATTGGTAGCTTAATGTCCGTTCAAATTGTTCATTTGCCCCTAAATCAATCACTGAGGCTGTTTCGCTACCCTCGCCTAGAACGTAATGATCCTCAAATTGAAAACTACGTTACTCTGGATATTAACATTTACAATGGCCCTTTGGCTATAGTAAATATATTGTATAGTAAACATAGTAAATATATCCTACGCACTTTAACGTTATGCGGGTGTGATACCCGTATTCTTTGAAATTGTATTTGGTTTGAAGATTAACCCAACATTTTTTGCAAAAAAAATCTATTCAAACACACAAGCTACCGTTTATTATCCAATAATTTATTTTATTCTGGTTATTCGGTAAACGATAAAAGTAACATAAAATGGCTTTAAACATTTTGTTACAATGTAGAGTCCATAGCGATAGAGTCAATACGGTCCAGTTAAGATAAAGATACCTTAAAAATTAAACATTGTTAGGTGTATCAGTTATAAATGTAATATTCATATTCGTTGTAGTAGTAAATACGGTTGAAGTAGGAAATATTGAAGGCATAAAAAATCTCGACAGTAGAATCAAAAAACTAAAAACGCATACTTAAATAATACTTGCTAGGTTATTTAGTAAGCAGCATATTAAAAAGCACGTGTTTTTTATATAAAATATAGTTTATAAGTAGACGTATAAGCCATACACTAATGGAAGAAAGAATAATATATAATAAATTCGTCAGTACGATATTGCGACGGCACCAGCGCCATTTTTATTTTTAACTTATAACAAAAGTATAATATAAAATAAGTAAGAAAGGTTAAGTACTTACATAAGGCCTAAATCTCAGGAAAAATTAATATATATTATCGATTTCCATAGACTCCACTTCCATAGACTCCTACAGTTTATTTTAGGTAAAGAAACATGATTTACATGAGCGTTAAATTTAATTCTGCATCCCATTAGGTAGTTAAATTAAAAACCAAATAGTAAAGTAAATATGATCTCTAATATTTTACAAAAACACATTTTTAAATGAGGTTAAAAGTAAAAAGTTACAACAACGTATATAACAAATTCTCTTTGAAAAAAAATTTTAGCTGATATATCGCTACTATGAATATACATACATACTAATTGCAGAGCAGCTTACTATGTTGCAGTGTTTTCAACTGTCCTATACAGAGCGGTTCCTCATTAATTCCTAAAAGGCATCGGCTTATCTATGACCTTACTGATAAGGTATCAGGAGGATCAACTAGTTAAACACGGTCTACATTGCAAAAAACGATTTCGATTCCTGTTAGAAATTTCCTAAAATATAGCAGTCAGGAAGTATTTTGTAATTGAATCCCCGTTTAAAATATTTCACATTTTGTTTCAAAGAATTTCTTCGAAAAACAAATAACATCAAAATATTGTTCTATCCACAGTGCATTTTACACACTTTTTTGTGTAAATATTTTTTTCTTTTTGGTGGGTCTGTCACTGCTCCCTGTGGTAGGTCCGACTATATCACCTTTATTATTGTATTTTTATGATCATCTAAAATAAAATTATATGAATATTGTTTGAAAAGCAAAAACAAATTATGTATAAAATAAAAAGCACCTACTTGTGTTTTGTGATATACATTTTTTTTCTTTTTTATGGGTCTCCATATGTGTAAACTTTATTATTGTATTTTGATGAACATTTAAAATAATATAAAAGCAGCATCGTAATTGCTCTTGAAAAAATATCTCTAAAACAGAAAGCACTTATGTCGGTACTTAATAAATTATGAAAGGTGCGGCAAAACACTCAAAATTGCAAAATCAAACAGTATTTAATCCGCTCAAACGCACCAGAGCAATTAGGTAACAACGAAATGTTTATGGAGGGTCTGTTAAACGATAAGTACGTTCAATTTATATCGACTAATATTTACAGATAGAATTTATCTAAACTGGTTATGGTATTTATTTGAACCATTCCGAACAGGTTGCCTGCTGGTTATCTGTATTGCTTGTGCCTCCATAAATGTAATTTGTATCGGCTATCCTCTTTAAATTGGAATAAACTTATTTGTTTCGACTCTGCTTTGAGATAAACGATAGATAGCTCTTGGTCAATATTTTATATTAAATATGAAACCACTTTAAAGTTAAATGAATATTCATGGATGGAATTATCTAGAAAATTCTTGCGAACTGTCCATTAAACTGCAATCAAGTATAAAATAAAAGAGAATTTTCGTGTTTTATTTAAATGTACATTCGTCGATTATAATCAAATCGATTTTAAATCAATACTCGACTATCGAGCAACACAAATATTCATTCTCTGCTATGATATCCTTGGTCATGGGTTTTAAGGAATCTGAACCCAAAGGGTAAAAACGAGACCATATTTCAAAGACTGCGCTTACCGTCACTAGGCTATATCTCATGAACCATTATAGCTAGACATTTGAAATTTTCACAGCTGATGTATTTCTGTTGCCGCTGTAACAAAAAATACTAAAAATAACATAAAATAAATATTTAAGTGGGGGCTCCCAACAAACGTGATTTTTTGCCGTTTTTTATAGATGACGGTACGGAACCTTTCGAGTCCAACTCATAGCATAAGATCGTATCACATCTATATACAAGGCATAGTAAATGAGAACTTATTGTTTTAATAAACAGATAAGTTAACTGTACACTTTGCAAAACTATTTTTAGCTGTTTCTGAATTTACTAAATAAAAAATATTCCACAGCAATGTAATTATCGTTACTAATTAATTTTATCAACAAAAATATTTACCGAATAACAAAACTCAGTTACTTTAATAAGGAACAAAGTAAATTCGATTTAGACAAAACGTTTGTTGCCAACTTGGCAACCCTCATCTAAGTAACTTTACAATTAAGTTTCCAATACTAATCTCCGAATTAATTTAAACTTAATAGCCTTTACTGTACAATAAAAATAAATGTAGCTTCTCCAATTATTTAACGTCAATTAGTTAATCTATATTTAGGCACGTCACTAAATAATTGGACTCACAAAACTTGAAGTTACCCAATTAACTAGTTTCATGTTGTTGATCGCTTTAACCGATCTATTTTGACATTACTCCAACTAACTTTAACAAAATAATTATGGAACAGTCTTTACGAGTTTCTGTTCGGTTTTTTCGCACTTTCTTTGATGAAAGAGAAAAGAGTTTTTCCTTTTTAATGTATTCAGCGCCATCTTTTATCAATCTTAAGAATTGAACAATGTGTATTGTGTTAAGATGAGATATAAAACTATTGCAGTGTCACACCGATTTCAATGAAACTTTTAAGAATGCGCTTGATCAGCTCATGTCAAAAACTGAGCCAAAATTGATACCATTTGAATATGCATAATTGCTGAAATTTTGTGTAGCGAGCAAAGTCGCGGGAAATAATTAGGAACAATTGATTTGTTGCATTTGCTTATCACCCAATTTACTACTCGAACTTAAATCAATATGGTAAATGTAAACGCCTTTATGCTGGCCTTTTGTCGGTTAAGTTACTGCGTAGGTAGGCCATTACTATCAATCGATAAGATTTGAAATAGTGCGTTAAATTACAAACTATTTTTATAACCGAAGATAATATGGAATAGTTATATTAATTACCGTAAAGTGTATTGCTGATAGTGTCCGCCTGGGAATAACTAAGATAATGACATATTATAACATAGAATTCACTATCATCTTCTACGTTATTGCATGCGATAAATTCATGCAAAAAATATTTGTGCAATACACTGTATTGTATACAGATATATATATGATGCTTCTTCTTATTTATAACTATAACAAACGAGCCTGCAGTCCATCTGATGGTAAAGGGTTTTAGTACGAGATGGTAAAGGATTTTAGTGCGAGAGTAAAGAGTCCCACATAACCCGGAGTCTCTCCCAAGACGTCGGGTACCTTTTGAAGATTTACCCCCCGAAAAAATAATGATCACTGGTCCATGTTGCCCCTAACGATTAACAAGCCTCGTGTGTTAGGTATAGTGGCAGCCGTGCTTCTCCAAAAGTCCAAGATTTGTTTTTAGAGGATTGGGGATGGTGGTGGTATATCCCCAGTCAGTACATGAATTCTCGCGCCAGTGAAGAACTTTAAATTATCGTTGTTCAACTTTTGTAGAATAAAGTGCGTTAATTGGGTTCAGTGGGTGGTTTCTATCTGCAATGCTGCTGGTGGAGCAAGTAGCTTGATGGAGACACTCTTCAAACTAAGTAAGTTTCCTACTCGTGCACAGAATAGAATGTATGTACGGGTAGGATAATTCATAATATTTTACAAATAAAACAACATTTTAGATAAAAAAAGAATCGGCAAATATAAGTGAAAACAGAATGATTATCTTGCAAACGATCTCACTCAAAAAAAATTACAAGACTTACCTGTGCGTCCATATGTTCTGTCAATATTTTGCGATCTATTAAATATTTTACGAGGTAATGTCTAGCACAAAGGAACCCATATCACGGTATTATCGGCAGATCAGAAAATCGACATCTGTTAGTAATCAGACGAGCCTATTTACTATGATCATGCCTCACACTTTTTGCGCCGGCGGGCCCCATTTTTTGTCAAAATCTACCTGCCCAGATACACAATAAACGGTTCGCCATTAGCTTTTTTTAATCTGTTTGTGAAGGGATGGATGTACGTGTTATTTACAAGGACGGAAGGATAGATCCTTTGTCCATATTATTATGGTATCCGAACGGAAACGTAGATTAGTCGTAGTTATTTCAAGGCTTCAATCATTGTGTAATAACTGTAAGCCAATTTATGCTTTGTATGCCTGTCCGTCATACATTGATTTACGACGAAACTTCCATTTAGATTATTACATACATTTGCTCACCGAACATGGAAATTATTCATTCGACACGTTGCAACACAAAATCATTACGCATCATTATTAATTTGTATAACATAACTTGGTGTTAAAGATTAAACTGGTATTTGGTAGTATTGGTGTTAATAATGAAGCGTTAGTAAATCCAGTTGGAGAAAAGCGGGATGTGGGTAGGTTTATTGGATCGAGACGTGATGGATAATGATGGAGGTATTTCCCATTTGAAGGCAATACTACCATTTCTGTGTGTTGAACTAAAGTTTGTTGTAATATTAAACTACTTTTTAATAAAACAACACAGTAGTAATTATGATTCTGTCTGCATTCTACAATATATGGAATAATATAGAACTATATGTACAATGTAAATAAATTACTTTTGTTAAAAAACGAATTACTTTGTTCTCCTTAAGTTAATTTAGTAAAGATAGCTAATTTAGGAAAGATATGTAGAAACAGTTATATTTAATGTTGTATATTTTATCAGTTTATTATTTATTTTAAACTTTAATGTAAAATAAGACATAACAGATAGCAAAATATTCAATTTAGTTTTATAGTCTTGACAAGTAGGTAGGGTATATCGCAAAATCTTATAACGATTTTATTAGCTACCTATCTATCTCATTTACTAATCAAAGTAGTAAAAAAGGCGTAAAAGTTAATTAATGGATTCCATAAACCTGTATTTTAATATAAGAGTACTTAATGTTGAAGATGAGCTTAAGTATAAGATTAGATAATACTGATAATACTGATTATTTAATAGTTTTAGGAATTGCTTACAAAATGTTTCCCTTTACTCGCCTAATGACAATTTAAGCTTCTTGTTTATCTATTAAACTCAAAACGTAAAAATAATTTATTTACCTCTTAAATATCTATTTTTGTAAGTATCGAAATATATTTTTAAGTGTGAAATATTGGAATTGGTGGTATCTGGAAATTAAAAAAAATGCTAAGCTCTTCAAACAAATATACACCGAATGGATATGTTATTCATTACTAATAATTGCAGAATGATTCGTGACTAGACAGACATAAAAGTATTTCAAACAACCTGTACATACCTATAAAAACGTATATATAGCTTGTAGATAAGTTTCACTTCTCCAATTGTACCACAAAATTATTGTCTCTATGTGCCCAAACCAAGGGAATAATAAACAAGTAAATAAAGTAACTCGCCATGTTTATATTTTTCATCTATATTTATTAAATTTAAACCTTGACTGGCTTGGAATTGAAAGCCTGGACTGCTACTCTTGATGAAGCCCTCAAAAACACTATTTTATGTACTAAACAAAAATATTAAAGTTTGTTCGAAAATATCAAATGCCTAAAATATTTATCGATGGTAATTTTAACACTATTTGGTATACATGTACACATTTATTTATTAACCTACCTAGTATATAGTAAATGTCACACCTGTATGCAAAATGACTTAGCTACGGGCACCGTGGTTGGGTTCAACTAATTAACTACATAAAATGAAAGCTCTTACTGGCTCCGCGAGCGACAAGTTTCATCCACTTGACCTTTGCTTTACGACTTCACTTTTTAATGATTTAGAACTATTGTAAATGCAACGAGAGCTGTGTTGACTATAAACTATAATAACCATTAGGTTATCACTGCTAATAATAACATACATATAATTATAGTCACATTTCATTTGTGGTCCATCTAATGAGAATAACATTACTATAAGTTGACACTAATTATCTAAATCGCAGATACTAAATCACTAACTACATGGAATAATAGGCAAGAGCATTCATCAAATTTAGGTATGATTCTATCGTACTTGGGGATGATTACTGATGTCCATGGGCGGCAATGACCACTTACCATCAGATGGACTGCATGCTCGTTTGCTACCTTCATTCAGTAAAAAAATATTGAATACTAAACATCCTGACGTCCTTTTGCAAAAAATGTATTAACCTATAGATATTCCCACCATAATTAACAATTTTATAACACCATAATAATTGCTACTTTTGAGACCTACTCAAAGTTTTTCATAGGTATTATGGGCTACAGTGGTCACTTATCATCGCAAGGACGGTGTAAAATAAAACGCTATAAATATTGTGTACATACATACCAATAATAAAATTATTATATTTAGTATAATATTATATTCGACCCCAAATTAGACATATATTCTTTAACCAGTGGTGCCTCCTGAGAATTCACCGTTATCCACAAAGCCCAGTTTAGCCAAAAAGACCACTAGACCAAGAGCAACTACAAAATTTGAAAATAATGTACCATTAATTTTAGCGTTGGCGAATTTCTAAGAGTGTATGACTCTATTTATGTTTTATTTGCTACAAACCATTCGTCAGTTTTATTTTAAAATAAAACTAAAACATCCACATCGCAGGATTTTGTGTGACCAAGTGTCTGGCCTATTCAAATCTGCATGCACACCTATGATACGAATGCTCTAGTTAGCTAGCGACAAGTTTCAAGCACTCGACCTCGTTTGTAACTTCACCGTTTTCAGTTTTAGCGCATCCCCAAAACGTGGTTATCACTTTAACTTCACTATACAGAAGTTGACAAATTCTCTGAATACTTCAGTGGATAGCATTCATGTGAACTATTTTATTTAAAACATTTTATTGTACATAGGACTGGAAGTAAACAAACAAAAAATAATCCATTTACTAGGAGTAATATTATTGCTATTATAGCTTGAAGTAGAACTCATGTAGTTCAACCGGGGAGATACCACCGCCACCCTCATAATCCTCCGTGAAGCAATTTATTGTGTTTTGGTTTGGAGAGGCGTGGTTACCGGCTATACTTAAATGCTAATGTCCATGGGCGGTAGTGTCCAATTACCATCAGGTGGACTGCATGCTCGTTTGCTCCCATGACTATTAAAAAATGCGGTGTCTACCAGATAACCTTTAGGAAAATGACAAGATTTTCTAAGTTCATTCAATATCTATTTCATAGGAATACAACCATTGCTCCATACGAGAAAGTTATACGTTTTGAACATTAGTGATTATGTTACAAAGCAAGATTTCGGTTGTTATTTAGAACTCAGTGTTCCTTATAATTTAGTAGCTTACCCACGCGAAGTTCTAGTGATTAATTAGAACATTTTTAAAACAAAAATATTTTACACCCTTAATCACTTAGAGCTAACTACTTAGGCTTATCACTTAACAACCTGTTTACAAGAAGAATTTTAAGTATGTACGGTACTGTAATATAAATTAGGTTCAACTTCATTTTGTATGATTCATATAGTTTTGAAAATATTTTTGACTATATTACCTCAAAATAATTATCTTGATGTTAGAGCTGAATTGGCATCATTTTCTATTTTATTTACATGGTACATTACAACTATGATTTATAATATAGAAGTGGTAAAAAGCCTGTATTCTACCTGATCATGAAAGAGAGATGGTGTTGGTAAGAATTGCATTTATTTTATGCAAAATAGTAAATTAATATTTCGTTGCAGAAACTGTTAATATAAAAAATATATATTTATGGAGGTGCCACAACTTCTTCAATTATATTTATCGAGGTTAATGAAAAAAGTTGTGGCACCTTCATTTACTCTAAGAATTCTATCACCCATACTAACAATACATGGTACTTATTATTCTATAATAAGTAGTAACTGTAGTTGTACAGCATCAGATTTACGCAAGTGACGATAATCAGAGAATCTATTATATGTTGTACTCATGTCGCATAAAACAAGGCATCTTTCACATGTCATAATGTTTTCTGGTTCTAGCGGATGCATGGGACCTAACGGCATCTTATAACGTATTGTACACATGTGAATCGTCTCAGATCCCACGCTTCTTTCTCAGTGCTTCATATTGTATCAGGGCTATCAGTCACTAAGTATCTTCAAGGAAAATGTGTTTTAAATTTCTTATTTTGACAAAAATAAATGTATGTTTTAGAGTCCCATTATATTTTATAACTTTGTTTCGTAGTTTACGATGTTTTAGTTAAAAGGATAATATGATTATCAACTGTTTTATCAGCTATATAGCCTAGTGCGGCGTAATCCAATTTAAGGATTTTTTCAAGTAAATCCTTCCGTTGCTTTTATCGTGAAGTGAAACATTGTGAGCCTGAAATTCCCAAAAAGTCAAAGGTATACTTTACTCAAGTAACTAAGTACACAAGTATAACAATTCGCACACAGCCATTAAATGCCTATGGATAATCACTTTAATCTATCTCGTAATAAAAGGAATACCGTAACCAGTAATGAGACAATAATAAGATGTCAAGAAACAATTGTAACTTAATTCTCATCAGTCTCATAATAATTCAGAGTACGACCGGCTTGAAAAGGATTTTAATATTCCTTTCTTGATGTGGTTTATCGAATGAAGGTAGCAAAAGAGCATGCAGCCCACCTAATGGGAAGTTGTCACTGCCATAGACATCAGTAATCATCCCCTAGTACGATTGAATCATACCTTGAATCATTTGATCCCAGATGCGTTGATACCCCTGCAGTCTAAGATGTTCGCCTCATATATAAGTATAGCCAGCATTCCGGTAACCACTAAATTATTAATGCTAAATTATTATGCTTATTTTGTAACTTAAAATTATCAACGTACAATTCCTATATTACTATAAATTTTAAGCAGAATTAAACAATTATCTTTTTGTACCACCTATTAAAATATTATTTAAATTAAGCAGAGCCGCAAACAAGTGGGTAAGTAGTCTACGGAGTGCCTTTACCTTTTACGGGGAAGAGGAATGTGGACTAGTTACTGAGAGTAAAATGGTCTGAGCTGTGTTCTTTCACACTATTTTTATATGGATTTATATATAGGTTGTAAAATTGGTCCTTAAAATGGTGATATTTTAAAGTGATATTAAGAAAAATACGGTAGATATTTATGATTTAAAATACCTTGTTGATAAAAATGATACAAGTGTATTTCATTTTCCGTGATTTCTGGCTATGGAAACCAAAGATATTGTACTTAATGTTTCTTGGGTATATTTACTCGTTTAATTTATTAATAATTTGGTTGTCTTAGACCTTCATAGGTTATGAATGTTAAATACTTTTGCTGAAGAATTGTAATACTCTACATATACAAATAAAAGGTAAACCTTAAAGCCGAATTTCATTGTTATTCCCATGGAGCAAGTTCACTTTAAGCCTTCAACAATACAAATTCCCAATAACGTAGGCAGTAGGCACACATTGTGAGTCTGCCCTTACTGTCGCCAGAAACTATTTATTCTATTGTGGCATTGTAACAGTGTCCTTTTAAATATATTGGTCTCTGTTTTTCTGTACTTTTTTATTTAAACTTTTTTTGGGTAGCCTTTTTGTTAGAAGCGTGCCTCCCTCGACGGCATGGCAGACTTTGACTACACGTGATGAATTTTAAAAATTGCCTTCCATAAGTGCCAAGATGTAGATATGGTTATGACTGCATTAAGTTTGTAGCTCGACCTGTCATGTAGAATTTATGTGCCTTTTTGTAGATGTTTTAAACAACTTGAGCTGAATTCAAATTTCTTTTCTTTGGCTTCTTTACCGTTTCATACAAAACCGTCTCTAGCAAGATAAAGAGTATAAGCTAAAAAAATTAAAGCATACAAATTGTAGTGTTATAACCCGATTTTTTAACCGACTTCAAAAAAGACGAGGTTATCAATTCGGCCGGTATATTTTTTTTTTTTTTTTTTTTTTTTTTTT
>DWNR01002652.1:0-12725 GCA_018250455.1 Polygonus leo
CTACACTATGCATTAGAATTGCTGTATTTATAGGTTGTAAGTCGGTGGGTTTGTTCTACCGCACACAACAAACTTGTTAATATTTGAATAACTCTGTTACTAAAGAGAATAACGTAACATGTTGAGATATTTAAATTTATATTGCAAGTCGACTTATCAACGTATTTACGCCTGGTACGGATTTATAAACTTCACTCATCTGAAATGGGACTTTACTGACGTATTTATGCTGTTTATTTATTATTCAATTATAAAAAAAGTAATTATTTAACGTCTACCAATTAGCGCGGTGGAGAGAAGACCTATGCTTAGCAATGGCACTATAATGTGTTATGATATAAAAATAAATAAATATGGTTTTAGTCTTACTAACCTATTACCTACTGCTAACATATCACTTTCAATACTTTGTATCGTATATAATTTTAAAGACGCAAAAACATTCGCAAAAACATATGATACTATCTACTTTTTGTTCGATTAATAAAATATGAAAATATTATATGGGCATGAGTTTCGTAAATTAATATTTATACCGCGTCCTTCATATTCATATAATTTTTGAAACAATAAAAACAGGTCATCCTTTCACGCGACGAATTAATGAAAACTCATTTTTAATTTTCGAACTCGAGTGATTTTTTTCGCACCCAGCCAGTTCCATTGTGACAGTTGGAGACCGAGTGGGCGGCGATTTAAAAACGGAAGGTGACATTTAATCGTCCCCTAAAGGACAGCCCTTTTATTACAGCTCTTAATGACTTCCTGCGACCTACGCATTCAGTGGTGTATTTTTCCATTGCTGGTTCCACTAGCATTGATTCTAAGTGTTGTTTGCCATCCGAGTAATGTATGCGAATGTCAGTGATAGTGTCAGCTAACTTGAAAGGGCTGATCAAAGCAAGTCTTGTAAGAAATTCACACTGCAACACTTCCACTAAGATTGAGCGTCAGATATGACACGTTACTGCATACGTATTTTCTTATAAGAACGAATGTGGGATAATTATTGCGACAAAGCTGCAACCAGTTTATTCGATTCCAGTAAGATTTTTGTAGCGGTCTTGTAAGAATGGAATTTAATTAAAATACTGCTAAGACCTATAAGTACTTTCTCTTTGAAAAAAATATACAAAGAATAAATATTTTTCCAAGTTACTAAAGCAGTGATATTTTGAGTGCATTGCATAGTTATATAATTTTTAAATTAATATTTCATATTTTTTATATTTAAAGCACCGATTGACGTTACCACCGTATATGTATCGGTCTAGATTTATGCTTGAAGCGAATATTCAGAGAGTAACACATCTCTAGTGGGTATTAATGACAAATGAAAGGAGGAAAAACGTTATTTTTAGGATTCTGTTCCCAAAGGGTGTCAAAAGAACCCTACTACTAAAACCTTATTGTCTATCCTTACGTCTGTCACACAACTATCTTGAACCGTAATAAATAAATACTAGCAATGATCAAAAAACAGGTATAAACTATTAAAATAAAAACAAAATACATAATAAAGTCATTTTAAAAAGTATTTCTACAATCATAGTTTCAAACAACGCCACCTAGCTGGTATTCAAGGAACTTCGTATAAAACTTGGTATTTGTTCCTTCGTATGCAATTCCAAGTCGCGTTTCATCGGTTATTTTTCTATATGCTCTATAACAAATTATATATACTACTAAATAACCTCATGAACACATATACCTAACCGGCTGTCACAGTCAAAAATACCATTCAAATGAATTGGACAAATAAACATTCTCAGTTGACTGACTCCAAAATTTGTCTCACCGTTGCTTACGTGACCTGTCACGAGCTATTCCAGTCCATTATTCATTAGATTCAGGGAACTTGACCTTTTGTTTATCAGTTTGAATAATACGATCGCCATACTGTCTAATGTATTAGGGATAATATTTATAGGATGCGACTACGATGTAGAGAAACGATCAAATTTGTCGTATAGATATCTGAAATGACTATAACTAAATATCTGTTTTAGTTATTTGTGTAATGTGTTAGATAGCAGTTTTAGAAGGTGCGACTGCGACGTAGCAATGACCAATGTCGTATAGGCTACGATGTAGTAGTGACTAATATCGGATTCAAAAAATGATTATATCAGTAACTGATTTGAATATTTATCTAATGTATTAGGCAGAAGTATTAGAAGTAAATATAGATCATAAACATCGAATTTTAAATTAAATGCGGTTAATGATTTTATTACCGTAGCTGGTTCAATATTAAAAACAGGCAGCTATGCGGGGATATGATTTTATTGGCTAGCTGATGGCTGTCACATGATGGTAATGTCTATGATATCAATTCTGTGTTTATTTAAATTTGGTAAGATTTCGATATATACTAAATATAAGTTTAGTTTGTTAATAAATCCAACTTCTAATCAATAATTTCATACATAAAACGCAAACTTTACTAGTCATTTCAGTTGTACTAAAACAAAATAATAAGTTTATGCAAGTGCAGTACCACATAATTTTTAAAGTTAAAAGGTTAATTAAGTTTAAATTCCCTTTCCTCTTAAATGCGCTACAAAGTGCTAAGAACATTTTTATTCCAATAGCATTTATTAATTTTATTTAGATTTATAGTTAGTTAGTTTAATAATATACTAATATTAAATTGACGCCATGACTTACATAAAGAAATTAATCGTCAGTTATAAAGGTTCACTTCGATAGGCCTTTGGATAGATAGTTTTTATTTCCATTGAATATAATTTTATCGAGTAAAGCGCGATTGAGAGATAAGTAGAATGGAACACCGATTAGAATATTGGTAAGCAAATTGTAATGGAACCAAAGTAATGGTAGTACATAAATATGAAGAAATTTTAGTGTTCAGTAGGTAGATAGGTAGGTAGGCAGTTGGACTATAGGATTTGCTATTTTTATATTACATAATATCTAAAAAATACTACTGACAGATTTCTACAAAATAAGTTTTAATGGTCCGTGCTTTTATATAAATATATATTTGAATAATGACTACTCTATACAAACGGAAGGATAAGAAATAATTTACAAAATACATATGACAAACATATAACCTCTTCCTTTTTGAAGGCGGTTAAAATAGTTTTAGTAATCAGCCATAGGCAGAAAAGAAGTAGTACTTGATGTTGACAAACTAAATCATTATTGCCCTTAACGTCTGAAAAGGTCAAATCTTGTACAAATATCACTAACAATCACATCGATTCGATCAAAACATATGTTGCTTATAAACATCTGCTGCGCGGCGGAGCTGCAGCTACGTGTGTGAAAATGGTACCGCCCCATTCGAAATATATTCAATTTCAATTCAATTGAAATTAAATGAAATTATTTATTTATAGTACAAATTATGATAACTTACAAATTACAACACAATTTGAGACCTTGACGGTATTGTAATATTATTTTTAGTGCGGTGTGTGGAGCAGTGTTTACCCGACCTAACATTACCACCGCTTCGCAAGGTGTTATTATTGTGGAGAAGAAGCGGCGCAAGAAAATCCATAATAGACGACACTCATTTTAATAAAAAATAAAAGAATAAAATGTTTAAGTAGTAAAATTCCAAATATTCATTTATACAATAGAAACATAGAATTTCTAACATATCTACTATAGCGTTACGTTTCTGAAAGCTAACCAATTCTGTTTATGTGTAGGTAAATTAAATATTTTGTTCAACCTTGTTGTTTGTAACAAAATATTTCGAATCACACATGACCTGTACTTATCCTTATTCTCAACACAAAGGACAAACACTAGCTATATCTATAATAAACCCGATATTCTCAATAATAGAGAGAAATCCCTCAAGTACCGTACCATCCTTACAACACAATACAACAGGCGTTTTCCTCTGGTGCTACTCGAATAGGGTCTCGTTTATTTTATCGTTTTTTTTTTTTGGTTTCGCTTATATTTATAAGCAAAATGATAAATTATCAAGATTTCATCTGTGTAGGTATTTTTTATTTTTGAATGTAATGGCACCATTTTAGATGTTGTATGTAAGCTGTGCATCAACAAAGTGTACATAAATTAAAAAGAAAAATATAAATTAAATTACAATTGTATTTTTTTATTGAAACATAAAAAATACGATAGTACGAGTATTCAATACACATAACATTAAAGCGTTACCCTAAAAGTTAAAAATTTAATCCTTTCTAATGGAGGGTCCGATTCGTGAACCCGTAAGTCCGGGTCCTTAAATTAAAAAAAAAGATTCATTTTTTTTCAACATTGCGACCATCACTCCCTTCAGTTGAGGATAACCTGATAATACTATGCCCGTTGAACTCAATACTTGAACTGATTGTGAAACGAGTGCCAATGCCAGTAGCACCATAAGAAGTTGTGATTATAAAGTTAAAATTAAATCAAATGACGATATCAAATTTGCAATGTTAAAATTTAAAAATAAAGCGAACAAACATACTGATTCTGTATCTTGTACATGAAAAAGAGGAATGCTTGTAGTAGGTACACATGTCGACAGGTAGTGAGCTTGTGCGGTTTCGTCGCATGCAGGAAATTCGTGAATGAATGAATCTCGTATGGGGTTAAGTGTCACTTTTTTGCATTCCCACGGTAACCCGGTTAACGAAGGGTTAAGATTGAAGTTCGCAGGGTTTTTGTTCAGGTTTTTGCGGACTGTGGATGTAATGTAAACAACGTATTGTGAAGCGTGAATTTTGAATGAGCGTCGTGCATTTTTATAAAATTCCACGCGTTTTATCTACTGTGAAAGTCGAAAAACATTACTCGTATAAAGTTATTATTTTTGCATTCGTTTTCGGCCTAAGGATATTCGACCCATCTGTTCTACAATACCTATAATACTAAAAGTTACATGGGACGTTTTTTTTGTGAATGTGTAGTTGCAGTTGGCCCTACTGGCCTTTACAGCTTCACCGAGCGTTTATGGTAAACCAACTAAGGACTCAGCCGGAAAAGAAGACCTGAGCGAGAAGGGAAACATGGGACTTATAGACCTGACCCACGCGTCTTTCTTCCGTTACCTTTTACTAATACATTTGGTTCCATCCATGTTGTCTAGATAAATGGTAGTCTTCTACGGTTCGACTTGTGTGTGTAACGTTATACTGCGTACGTGTGAGACGTGGAATACATTTTCCACTGAGGCATTCCCAGAACAAAATAACATGAGACTCTTCAAAAAAGTGCAAAAAGAACTCTTCAAAACCTCCGATGCACTCTTGGTGTTGCAAATGCCCGTAAATACTTTAAATCGTATAACTCGTCTTTCTTTTTACAATAAAGACTAATTTTTATCATCGTACATAACCTTAGCACATTCTTCAAACACTATACTATCAAGTAACTAATTCTTCTATACTTGTATGTACATGAGTACAAAGTTGTGTAGGAGAATTAATAATACATAAAAACAAAGAAAATGATATAGTAAATGTCCCACTATCGCAGGTAAAAAAAAGTATGCGCCACAATTACAAATAACATAATAAAAAGTACAATTACAAATCGTATTTAATTTCACCTGAGATAAAAAGAAGAGCACCAATATTGTATCCCCTTAATTTAAAAATACTGTTTGTATTTGTTTAAAATCCAAAGGACTTCAGTGCGTTCAAATCTAACCAAACATCACTGACGATAAGCAACAATCATATGATATATCATTTAGAATCTTGATATCGCCATCATTTATTTCACCAACTTTTCCCTTCGTATGAGAAGTTGTATTTTATTAATTTGCAAAATTCAGAATCACAACTTCTAAGGAAAATTTCGGATGTATCTCAATGATAAGATACAGACCTATTTTTCAACTTGAGTCTTCAACTGGAAGTTCGTAGCATTCTTGTGAATCCTTTCGTGTTGGTGAATGTAATATCAGGTGCCGTAAACTTTTTTATTATAAAAGGAATTGCAAAAACTGTTAATTAAATTACCGAGTGCTTACGGACGTAAACAGATGGTACAGCAGCAGGTAGAAATCTGTAGCCACTTGTCTTACCATGCGAGAATATTTCGAAGGGTCCGACGTATACTGAGTCAACTGTACTTTTAAAAGAAGGCGATAAGAAAACTGAAAGGTTATAGGTATAATTTAAATGTTCTTACAATGATACAAGAAAGCAAATATAACTAATCAATGAAAATTTAATATAATAATGCCTTTCAATAATAAAAAATGAAATTAATGTATGTTTTTATATTATGCACATAGCACCGAGTCACGGTATATTATGTATAACTAATTTGTTAATTCAATCATCATTATACTTAGGAGCTATCGATCGATTAAACAAAATTGATGAAAAATAAAATAAGCGAATGATTTACGGTGAATGATGTAAAGTAGAACATCTCCTCGTATCGCACCATATTATAATATAAATTTTTCACGTTTTGTTATTTATATCAAATAAAAATACACGTCGACATAAACATTATGAGTTGTGTTAAATATTCCATACATTAGTAGCACAGAAGTCAAATTGTGCTTGCTAAGCCAAATTAGTTCAATAAACTTGTAACACGGCACAATGGGCTAACTGGGTAAGATGTGGTTACAGCCAAATCATTCTTACTAAGTCTTCGTGTAAGAAAAGACCCAGTAAACGGGAAAATAATAAGTTGTGACATAAGATGAATTCAAAACACACATTTTGGTTAAATTTCGCCATTTGCAAATAAACAGGTAAAAAAAAAACATCTTTTTTTACATCAAACATTTTGCTTTTTCGTATTATCGCTCATTTATTTTATCGTTGAAAGTACGACAAGTATCTCAACAAAAAGTGATTTATTACAGGTGAATAATCTTGTTTCATGTTACGCTGAAATCCGGTCTCAAGGGAAAGTGCGTTATTTAATTTGCGAAATATGAGTTACGAGAGCTAAATCATAGTTATATTCTGATTTATTTTTATTTAACCATATTTTAACGTCCTTGTATAATACTTTTATAATACTTATAGAGTTGCAGTGGAGAGATATTACCCCTCTCATAATCTTCCGTCTTGCTGAAGGTGCGTGGTTGCTTTACTTTTTTTATCCAATGGTGGTAGCAAACGAGCATGCAGTCCACCTGATGGTAAGTGGTCACTGCCACCCATGGATATCAATAATCTTCCTCAAGTATGATTGAATCATACCTGAATTTAATCACAGATACGTTGATACCCCCCACTTAGATTGTTTGCCTCGTATGTAAGTATAGCCGGCAACCAAGTCCCTCCCAACCGAAACACAAGAATTGCTTTACGGAGGATTATTAGATTAAACGAGTTCTACCACCTTTACTAATGCGTGGTACCTAAAACCGTGGTAAACCTTCAGGTACAATTCAATCTTTCTTGAACCATTACCTGATTGACTGAAGTGCCCTTGTGTGTATTATAAACAAAACTGTAATTAATTTTAAAAATAAAAAAAAAACTGATATTTTTCAACATATCTATGTTATTATTTCAAAATATTGTCATTTTTTGAATATATCATAATCTTTTAAAGTGGATCATTCAACATTACGATATTTTTGTGCATTGATGAGAGTAAAATAATATTACAAGGGAAATTGTTACGTGATAATCTACCAGAAATAAACCAAACATTAAAGTAAAATAAAATAAAATAAAATGTATCCGATATGAGAATTAAATGGTGAAGTATTTTAAAGATTATAACAAATATGCAATAAATATTTTGACGTTCAGTCATTTTCGTAACTTTTTAAGTACTTTTCAAATATATTGTCGTATCTCAATAATTAATATAATTATTTATTATTATCGTGTGTAACCTAAGGCGTTTCTAAACACAGGTCAATTTTATTAAACCCGTCTTTTTAAGGCATCAAAATATTATAAATCCCTATTACAATATTTAAAACGACGTGAGAAATTAACATAAATTATAGCGTGCAGATGATTAAAATTTTAATCTCACGGACAGATGTTAAATGAATTCGGATTCAATGACTACCATAAACTTTACGACACTCTCAAACCGTAGAATCTGCAAAAAGCTTTATATTGTCACGTTTGAAGACATATTTTTGCTGGTCATAATATTTTATGAATTATAATAAAAGTTACCATATTAGCGAAACCATCACGCATTGATAATAAAATGGAGAATAAACATTATATTGAAGGGTGAAAATTTGAAGTTATAGGTATTTTTTACACGCCAAATGTATAAAAAATACAAAAAAAAGTAAAAAAAAATGATATTTCTTTTCTGGATAGTCATCTTTATCACCTGAGCGTATACAAATAGCGTACGATCTATTCTCAGATCTATAAAAACATACACACATACACAAACATACACAAAAATATATATAAAAATCGGTTAGCCAATTCCGCGATACGAGATTTTTGTATATTAGATTTTTGTAACATTATTGTACATTATTAGATCGATTTTATTACATTCTACTTGTTTTATCTAGTTTTCACGTTTACAAGTAGGTATACTATTAACCAAGATTTTCTTACAAGCAAGATAATCAAAATCGATTGAGATTGAAATGTCCATAACATCGATAACAAAAATGTTCAAAGAAAATTTGAAGAATCAAAGTGCTATCAATGTTTTATCAATATTGAAAACGACGTGAGAAATGAACATAAATTATAGCGTACAGATGATTAAAATTCTAATCTCACGCACAGATGTTAAATGAATTCGGATTCAATGACTACCATAAACTTTACGATACTCTTAAGCCGTAGAATCTGCAAAATGCTTTATATTGACAAACGTCAATATAAAGCATTTTGCAGATTCTACGGTTTAAGTTTAAGATTAAACAGGAAGACATATTTTTTTACTGGTCATAGTATTTTATGAATTATAATAAAAGTTTTCATATTAGCGAAACCATCACGCGTTGATAATAAAATGGGGAATAAACATTTTATTGGTAAGGGCGAAATACAAATCGCCCAAAAATCTATGCATTGCGCGATAAAGTATTAGGCGAGAAGAGGCGATAAAGAAGGAAATGTACATAGAATACAAAATACAGAAACCGTACATAAATGAAGGCTTCAATTCTGCGTTGCAGGATTAGCAAAAAATAATTCCCTGTTACAAGAAATAACACTTAGTAGACGTGATTGCAATGTCGTAGATTGTCCGCTTATTTCAACAACATATGGTTATTTATGCCCCTTTTGTACTCGGAAGGAAATAATTTGTAAGAAGAATTTTTTTTTCGAATTTAAAAGTATGTAAATAGTACATAAAGTAGGTAAATCATGAGTTCTATAATGGAGAACAATATTACTTCATTAAATTAATAGATTCAAGGTTTTAACATAAACGCACTTTCCAGATAAGTTTATATTCTAAGGATTTATATTAGGTTCTGGCGTAGCCGGCCCACAAATGTAGTACGTTTCGGCTGACTTTTATAGGTCATAAAAGGGGATAATGTGTCGGAGTAAGCGTATTTCGGAATGGTACAAATTTAGACCGAGGCGCCGCGGGCTTTGTATGAACCGATATGGGGCAACTGTGCGAATTCTAGTCTTATAAAAGCTGCGATCGAATCTTTGTTGCTTTCTTACAGATTTGCTTTAAGTACTATGTTTTGTTTAATGAAAAATTGACAAGTAAAAGTTACAAATTTGCTAGGTGGTAGAACTCATTCATTTCGACCGGGAAGGTACCATCGCCACCCTCATAATCCTCCGTGTGCAGTTCTTGTGTTTCGGTTTGCAGAGGCGTGGTTGCCGGCTATACTTGTTCACGATACTAACATCATAGTCCTCAGGGGTAGCCGCGCATCTGTGGTCAACCTCAGGTACGATTAAATTTTTCTTGCGTATGATTACTAATATAAATGGACGGCAGTGATAACTTCGTCACGCCCACCAACAAGTGGACTGCATGCTTGTTTGCTACTTTTATATGAGAAAAATATCTCTATTTTACACTCTATAAAAAGACACATGAAATTCCTAAAAAAAGCAAAGTTCGATCGTACTGAAGATAAATAAAATGAAATGCGAAACAAACTACAAAACAAACAAAATGACGAAATAGAGAAGGTAAATAAATTGAAACAAATGCTCTATAAAGTGAAATTTCTTAATGAGTTTGATCAAATCTTTTGACAATGAACAAAGCCAAGACAAAATTAAGGTTTATCAAGATAACTTAATCGAGAGTCTTGGCTACAATTGATTAATAGATACTAGACGAATCTAACTACTAGGCATAAAGCCAGCTTTGTAGTACTAAATTAAGACGTAAATAATTTTTACTTACTTTTACTTCACATTTTAAGGATTTATATTTTTTAAACTGCCCTCACCGTAAACCATAATAATACAATAAAAAACAATTATTTTAAATCAAACTGTAAAAATGTCAAAATATTTTCAATAGCATAGTTACTTTTTTTTTTAATTCTGTCGATAGCTAATTCATTATCCAAATGCATATATACACCAGAAGCTCTCATCAAAATGTTGATTCTTTTGTATTTTGAGGGAATTTCTTTAATTATTTCACAAGAAAGCGGTCCCTTTCTATCTAATTACTTAATTGGTGTGTGTATTGTATTATATAAAGCTGGAACTTAATTGCTTCGTAGTTATCAACCTCTTGTTTAAAATTCAGGGAATGAATTTATAAAAGAACGTCTTTTAATCAATTACCAGATTCAAGTAATTTACACTTCAATTGTTATTTTAAACACAGACTAAACTCTGAATAGAACTGTCTTTGACTAATGAAATTCAATAATTTCATTAGTCAATCTGACATATCATTGAAATATTTTATATTATTAGGTAAACTCTTCAACATTTTGCGACAAAATAAAAGTTAATTGTTGAATGCTCAACACGGGAAACATATTCGTAATGACTTTTTGTATTTTTGCGAGAGTATGAGGATTAAATGAGCATGTAATTTTGACCGTACGTCTACTACTTACGTGAATAATAATTTATTCAACAAACAACGGCACGCGGATTAAGCTTCCTTTTAATGAAAAGATGATATCTAGGTTTTAAAATGTGACGGATACATTCCTGTCTAAACAACATTCGCTCTGTAATTTCAACAAATAGGTGTTGATGTGTGAAATGCCTTTTGACACTTACTAGTAAGTAAATAAAAGATACAAATTTACGACAACAAGCCAGCTATAAACGAAACAAATGACAGAAAGGAATTTGATTGATGACTGGCCGAAACTGTCGTTTCGAAATGTTCTAAAAGGTTATTAAAGACTCTCGGTTCATTGATCTGCTTATATTTTGTGATTAAATATATTATGTTATTGAGTACACCTTTGTTAGTGTAATTATGTCTCGGTCCATCTAAAATCGGTACAGGTCGTTTGATTACGTTCACAGTTTTTACACCATGTATAATATCCATCCAAATAAAAAATTGCTCTACGAAAATCAAGTTAAGTTGCGAAGGAATTTAAGTATAAGATTTCGTAGCAATGAAATTCGTAGCAATGAAATTGCAACTCCCTAATGATAAAGTAATAATATACCTATTCAACAAAAAAATAAGCCAAAAAAGATTCATCAAAATAAGTTTGTTGTTACAAAGTCAAAGGAAAAGTTAACACGTAGTGCATCATATTGAGTCTGTTAAGATAATTATGTTGTATAAAAGTCTTTAAAAGCAAATCCAACACTTTCCATCAACTTTTTACTTAATTACTTCATTACCCACGTTTATTACCCTTAAAAGTACGCTTCATACGAGGAATGCTAAAGTGGATCATGAAACCTGCTTATAATTATTTCAGCATCATTAACTATGGCAAGGGAGTTCAGAATAGTTTTATTGAAGTTACAGACACTTTATGTTCAGCGATTTACCTACTAGGTTAACCTGAACCGACATTGATGTAAGCAATGATATTATATACAGTTATTTAGATATTTTAGTAACGCTCCAAAATGGAAGCTAAAAAAACTGGTCTGATACGACTCGTTCGCGGCATTTTTCACCCCATTTTAATATTACTATTATATTTAATATATCAATGCAAAGAGAAAAACATTCGGACCACAAGAAAACCGAATTTTGAAGTTTGTTAAAATATGTTTTACAAAGTTTAAGTCATTAAAAGCTAATCCAACACTTTCATCAACTCCATTTAATGACGTCATTACTCACGTTTATTAACTTTAAAAGTAGGTACATTCATACGAGGAATGCTAAAGTGGATCATGAAACCTGCGTATAATTATTTCAGCATCATTAACTGTGGCAACTCGGTAGCAACGGAGTTCAGAATAGTTTTATTGGAGTTAGAGACACTTTATGTTCAGTGGCTTACTAGATTAACGTAAACCGACATTGGTGTAAGGATCTTGTAAATTGAAGAAGTGTAGGAATTTAAATATGGTTGACCTCATGTAGTTAGGTAGGATACCACGGCCACCCTCATAATGTTTCCTGAAATAATTTGTTGTGTTTCGGCCTTGGAGAGGCATAGTATACATACACACGAAGCATATCTTGGTCCTCAGGGGTAGTACCACATCTGGAGTCAACTTTATGTAAGATTCAATGGTAGTCGGGGCTGATTACAAATGTTCATAAAAGGCTGTGACTACTTATCATCAGGTCCTTTTGCTATACAAAGCTCAGGTAAGGCCCCACATGGAGTACTGCTCCCACCTTTGGGCAGGGGCGCCGCAATATCAACTTGCCCCATT
>DWNR01002653.1:0-12722 GCA_018250455.1 Polygonus leo
GGGTAGCAACGCATCTGTGATCAAACTTAGGTGTGACTCAATCGTACTTGAGGATGATTACTGATGTCCATGGGCGACAGTGGTCACTTACCATCACGTGGACTGCATGCTCGTTTGCTACCTTTGTACAATAAAAAAAATGGTAACCACGTGTGTTAATATCGCTTGCACCCATCTCCGAAACCTACTTCACGAGTCTACACGAACTACACGAGTCTACCACCTGGTACCGAGTAATTAGATTCATCTCGTAATTTTTATTTAAAGAGTAAAATTCACATCAAGCATGCCCCACTTAACGACATGTGTAACATGTGTTAAAATTACAAATTACAACGTCAGTAATTACAAGAACTTGGCCTGTCATTACGGTAAGAGTTGCTTGTTGCAAAATTTGCTCAATTTGGCAAATATCCTTATATTTCTTTGGTTCAACATCAAAGTTCTTGTTAGGGTTCCGCACACAAAAGGTGCCAACGCGTAAGTTCATTTTACTTCTTAGTCGTAGCTTATTACTAGATGTCATCTCGATCATCTCATGTTGATACACGAGATTCTAACGTACAATATTGTACTTTTGAAGAATATTCTACATGCAAGAAAATAGGCTGGCTCTGACGCGGTCGGAATAAAGTTTCTTAAAGCCACGCTCAACTACGCCGCTGTAGTAACTTCTAATAACTTCTAACATCGTAACCACGAGTATCAGCTCATATATTATATATACATATTATAACTTTTGAATTTTTAATCAGATTTTTTAATAGAAATTGTTTGTTCTCACATATTATATTTATAACTAGCTTTGCCCGCGGATCCGCCCAGGAATTCACGCCAAATCCCTAACGGGGTAGGCAGAGAGTATCGAGTGCCAAATGGCACGGTTCTGGCGTTCTTGCCTAGCTTCGTCCACTTTCATAACTCTTCTCATACAAACACGCCGATTTCGGAGACTTAAATTATACTTTTATTTGATGAAATATCAAACACATTAATGTCAATTTAGGTTCTAAAATAGTATATTGTTGTATTCAAGCCATGTAGATATTCTATACGTATAAGAAAATAGGCAAGGCTGGCTCTGACGCGGTCGGAAATAACTTCCTCAAAGGGGAGCGCTCCACTACGCTTCTGTAGTAACTTCTTATAACTTCTGACATCGTAAAGGCAAGTTTAAGCTCAATTATTTTATCTACGAGTCTATAATTTTTATAATGATTATTGATACATTAAGGCCCAAATTACAGTCCAACTTACTTTTTAAATTTTTATTTGTTTATAAAGTTGACGCACAGACTTTAAAATATTATGCGTATAAAAAAACTAGCTGACCCAGCGGACGTTGTTCAAGACATTTCGGAGGAGAACGACACGAGAATTTTATATGTAAGATATGATATTTTATTTTTCAAGCCCTGTCATTTGAGACCCATGTTGAGGTAGTTGTGAAAAAATATGTAACCCGCCATTTTGTAACTGCTAAAAGATAGCCATCTTTGTAAAAAATAGCCATCTTGGATTTACAATGACACAGAATTTATTAAATTGTATTGTCATCAAAACTAAATGTGTGTACCAAGTATCAGATCAATCTGTCAGGAAGGGGGTCAAACTTCAATAACTAAAGTTGATCCAAACAAACAGGACAAACCATTTAAAACAATGTTCACCCTTTCGAATGCACACATATAACATATATGTGTATATTCACATTAAAATGTTCACTTTTTTACTCACCGAAAATCGTTTTTGAAATTCCCGAGGCCATTTTTAATGTTCAGACATGCTATTCAAACCAAAATCCCATTACTAAGATTTCGCGGTCCATCCAACGTTATAGTACATATGTTACATTTGAGGTTTGAGGCTGTTTTAGGAGCGCGCGTTGGACTGAATATTGACAATAGTTGTTTGGTATCGTGGCCAGAGTAATTTGTTAGTAATATAATAGTTATTATTACTTCTCCGTATGTTACAAGTGTTGTTTCATAAACCGAAAAAGTAGAGGCCGGAATTATGCTGTATAGTAACTGAATTATTATTAAAGTCATTTGTTGCTAAAGCGATCAGAGAAATATCTCTCGCTAAAAATTTCAAGGTCTACCTATTACGGTTCAAGAGTTTACATTCTTATGACCAACGAACGGACAGAAAAACGACTAAGTCTGTAGTGATAGTCCTGTTAGATCCTATAGATACGAAACAAAAAACATTTTTAACAATCTTCATACTTTCGAATGCATAAATTTAAAGATCTTCACAAAACACTTTTTCACCGAAAACCGCTTACGAAATTCCCGAGACCATTTTTAACGCTCAGACATGCTATTCAAGGCAGAATATTGCATAGGACATACGACTTTAATTAACGTGGAGGCAATGTAAATTCTCGAGAGGTATAAATCAAACCAGAGTACCGTTCCTACATTATTTTCATTGGGCCCCTTAAGACCAACGCAATTTTTTCCGTCTCGCGAGAGTGATAAATGGTTGGCGAGGAAAAGAGGGATTCTTACTTGAAAGGCCCTATTTTAGGAGCGGACGATAAAAAGTTGGAAACTGAATATTTATTAAAGAAATATTGCTTTGTAATTGAGTCGGAACGCGAAACCGTTTTCGGAGTACAAGCCACAATCGCTCGGGTAATGCCAAAATAATTATTCGGATATTTCTATTCAAACCTACTTTTGTTTTGGGGGCAATCTTTCATTTGTCATTGTGTTTAAGATTATTATAATTCGTTGCTAAATTCTTCTATCTTTTTGGTATTTATTAGAATACTAACATATATTTCATTCTATAGAAGTATCTTAAAGGTTTTTCAAGGGAGTTTACCATCAAGCCATTTATCGTTTCGATAGAGCCTGTTTACGTTACACGTTGTTGTGTTAATAAATATTTACTTAACTAATAAGTATTTCCTTAGATATGAGCAGAATGTTTTTGTTCTCACTAATAACAAAGCATCTATGTTCCAAAATAAATCTTCAATCGTATTTGGAGTTGATTACAGAGGTCCTCATGTATAAGTGAGTAGCTAGTTTTTATGAAAACGATAAATTCTAGTCAGTACTTGACTGACTACCGAGGTGAATTTAAATGTAGTTGCTCCTGCTAAGAAAAATTTTTGAAAAAAAATTGGAAATATTTTTGTTTCTTTATTAACTTTTTTTGTAGTGGCCAATATTATACATATACCGTAAATATAAGTTTTTGCCTATTACGGTATAGTACTCATATTTTAAATACAGACCTGTGACAGACAGACAGACAGACGGGCAACCCAATCGTATTTATAGACTCCCGTTGTCATCCTTTGATTAAATAAGTATTATATGACTAGAATATATGTTAAAACGAACCGGCAAGTTTTTGTTACGCATTAATTATGACTTAACTAGCTGACCCCGCAAACGTTGTTCTGCCATAAAAAACATGAAAAAATTGTATGCCTTTGTTTTATTCTGATGTATAAGCTATATAATATTGTAAAGTTTCATTAAAATCCATTCAGTAGTTTTTACGTGAAAGAGTAACAAACATCCAGACTTACAAACTTTCGCGTTTATTATATTAGTAGGATTGTTCCTAACCTTTTAACTATTTTCGCATATCACAAAAATATCTAAGAATCGTCTGTCAGATAACTTAAGTATCTAGGACGAAGCAACTTATTATATTACGTTTTCATCTATCGGCTTTGCGAAAAATATGAGCCTTTGTTTTTGTGGGCAAATATTTCCGTATTTCATGAGTTATGGATCCTTGTGGATATATTGTGGCTGTCGTTGGATAATTTAGTGTGATCTTGAGACAAATTACATTTGAGCTGAAACATATTGTGGTACTTCAAGTAACAAATGAAAAATTGGTATATGAAACGTGTAACTACTAATATGATAATTTGTTTCAAGTATATAAACTCATGGAGTTGTTTCCAACTGCGTCCAACCCGCTAATCGCTCAGCTCATAGTTTCTTTTTTTTTTCAAAATGTATGAGACTACAGCTTTATGCGCTGGATTTTAGGAATGATTTTAGAAAGTACATAACATTAATCCGGGATGGTACACCGGTTCGGACAGTTATTTATTATTTTGGTTATGATTTCAGTTGGAAGTTTGTGGTGCTGATCACAATTACACAAACAGTAACCATCTCAATACTCCTAGACAGTAGTAATTAATGCATTTGAGACTAGGTCATTGGGGACTACCGTACGGACTGTACGGTATACTACATGTCACAAATTACATGAGCACCAATAAAGACTGCGTGATTACTTACACATTACGTACTATATGTGCATCAAGCAGCAACTGGCCTAATACAGACGCTAGACTTATCTGCGTTCAACTCTATTATCTGCGTATCTACGCCAACATAGAAGAGAAAAAGGTAGGTAGGAGGTAGGAAGTTTTATTGCGTTGTTGGATATAATTCTCTAAGTTATATTTACACACACTCAAAAGTAAGTACGTCACGGATAGCATGTCCTCTATGCTCTTCTTTATCTTTTAAACTGCTCCATTTGTCCACGGTAGCTGTCTCTACTAACTCAAAAACTGAGCCGTACTGCACCAACAAAGTCAGGTGAAGCAAAAACACAATATTCCCTTAATTTATTTTTCGTAAACAGAAAGTGTACCAATTAATGTAACAAAAATAATAAGACTATTGTGACATAAATGTTTAATTAAATAAAACCTATGAGTGATAAATATAACTTAACATTATTTTATTCTTACTACTAGTCTTAAAAACTAAACATTTCTATTACAATATGGATTTGCATTTGTATAGGTTTATATGATTAGTTTATGTTTAACTTACGCTTTTTAAAACTTATAAGGTCGATCATTTCGATACTATTAAATTCAATCTATAAAAGGCTAATTGACCGTAACAGAGTTTACAAACCGGCGATTTATTGTCTGCTAGTAAACTTGCCCCATGTAATCATTTGCTAGCGAACTAGCACGAGACTACAAGCGCAATTACTACAAGTATCTAGTACGAGAGAAAAGGGTTTTACTCATACTTGAACTATAATAACATTATGATATTTGTCTAGTTATACGTTACCAGCTGAGTATCTCTTTGTTTGGTTTAATTTTCGACAGTTCTCTTGAAATAAATTAGTAATAGGATATTGTGCATAAACAACTCGCTTGCTGGTTGGTTTCTTAGTGAATGAAAAGTTGTATGCCATCAACACTCTAGCGTAAGCTAAATCGCTCACTTTTTACCTGAGGGGTTAGTGGCTAGTAAACTCGATTAATGTCATCGAGCCTTTAATATAGTTTAACTGTTTTTAAGGATAACTTTCAGATTTTGGATCCATTAATGTTCTTTTAATTTCTACTCCGCAGCATTAAGACTAGTTTTTAGCTTCTCTATACTTTCTTTTACTTCTGGATCTTTATCGATGATCTCTTTACCTTCAGCAGAATCTAACGTTGGTGCTTCACCGTGGAAGGTCTCTTCTGTGTACACTCTGTTGTCTTTCCTCATTGTTCCATGCAACTGGAAGTTATTATTAACTTATTAGTTATTTATTTTTCATTCGATTTCATGGTATATATAAGGTTTCAAAATGAGAATGCACTTGTTATACAAATAATTTCTTATATCATCAGTTATTAACCTAACCAACACCACTCTTTTCATATTTATAAAGAGTTTTACAAGAACCAATTTCAAATAAATGACTCTCGATTTTAAACATTCGGCAACAAGTTAAAGCAACAAGTATTTTTTTTGATACAATGCAACAAGCCAGAGCAGGAAAATGTCGTAAGGAACTTTTCATGCCAAAGCGTATGCCAAAAAAATCTCAAGAGTGTATGAAGCCTAGTTCGCACTTAGCTAGCGCGGTGGAATATGGTCTAAATCCTTCTCATTGTGAGAAGAGACCAGCGTTGGCAACAGTAATGCTAATGAGGTAACAAGTGTGATAAATAAAACTAACCTTATCCCAAAGAGACATGTTGAAGCCGAAGTTGCAGTGGAAGAACTCGTGGTGCTGGTCATGGAACTCCGCGGGTGGCTGCCACGGCTGCCACCAGTACGACTTGAAGTTGATGCCAGAGTGGTCGATGATACCGTGGTAGTAGTTGTACAACGCCACCGCGTAGAAGGGCACTGGAATTAAGTTATTAAGTGAAGCCATATATTTATATGTATGCATTTAAATTACTTATTGCAGGATCAGTTTAGAAGTCAATTTGTCAAGTGGTAGAACTTATGTAGTACGACCGAGGAGGTACCACCGCCACCCTCATAATCTTCTGTGAAGCAATTATTGCGTTCCGGTTTGGAGAGGCGTGGATGCCATACTTACGAATGAGGCTGACAAATTAGTCCTCAGGAGTAGTAACACAACTGTGATCAACCTCAGGTATCATAACCAAGTATAATGATTACTAATGTCCATGGGCGGCAATGACCACTAACCATCAGGTGGACTGAAAGTTACTACCATAAAAAAAAGTTAGTACTTTTGTATAAATGGTTTAAGATTACCAATTATTAACTCAATAAATATTCGTCGTGCTTTTGTGTACCTAATTATACATCTAACTGTTTATCGTTTTACACAAAACATAATATTTTATTAACGCTGAAACTAGTCGACTTATTTATAATATTCAATCAAATTTGCTATTAATTGGCAAGCGGACAGACATCGGGACCGTTCTAAATTATATCTACGATTCGCAAAATCGTCTTGGGAATAATGTCAGCGAAATACTGAATTTGAGAGGGAATGGGTTGAAATGAATCTACTTAATTAGTAATTAAAATAGATCGATTATTTTAGGATTTGCTTAGTTCTGTCGATTGGGGATAACTTATAGTAAGTCGTAAATAATATTCATTTTAATACTTCCAAATAAATTGGATAGATTGGACGGATTTCGACTGAATTCCACTTGAATTAATAGATTTTTAATGAGATTGATTTGGATTAAACTGAATTGAAATTGGAACCAATTTGATGACCAAACCGTCCAATTTTTTTTTCTGATCAATGGATTAAAATGGTTTGGACTGACTCCATTGGATTTGATGGTTTGGTCGCATTTGGGTTAAATTGAATTAAACACAAATAACCTAATTCAACATAGATGCTTGAAATAGACTTGACGGTAGCAATGTGTGACCTATAGACGGAATGAAACACCTTATTAAAACATGCATAAGCATAGCTATGGAATTTTTGCCGCTTCTTCTCCATGAAAAATCTGCCGGAGCGCCAGTAGTTTTTTGACATCCAAAGAGAGTTGTTAAGGAAATAACTTTTAATAGATGATTTTTTATTTTGATTTTGAAAACTCACGCCAGTGTACGGGGATGGTGAAGAGCGGCAGGCACATGGTGAGCTGGATGTGCATGATCTCGACCGGGTGGATCGCGGTAACGGAGAAGGCGGTGGGCTGCTTGTACTTGTGGTGCAGCTTGTGGAACTTCTTGTACAGCCACGGCGTGTGGTACAGGCGATGCATGATGTAGGTTGTGTAGTCCTGGAATTTTAAGAAGTCGTTTCTTTGTATTTGCTTTCTCATTGGAGCAATAAACGAACAAGTAAGTAAACAAATGCTTATATCTAACACTTGAAACAATAATTCTGTCTATCCGTTGATAAGTGACCATAACCCGCGACTTCTGTGGTAAATTTCGGATAAAATTGAACTTTAGTCATATTTGCAAGTGCGGAGGTATTATTCGTTTCCGACCGAAACACAAGTTGGTTGTGAATAACTGCTATGACATAGAGAACGACATCTTGACAACGGTGAGGTTTACATGAAAAAAATCATTTCATTTGCGTAAAGAACCGGGAAACGGACTCTATCCTAATAATTTATTTTTAAATTCACATATTATTGAACATTTTTGGTACGTACTTAAATATTTTGGATTTCGTGCCTTAAAATATTACAGGTAAACACAGATAAATGTTAAATAATCCTCGAGCGTTGAGGGTAACACAGGGGTGGAACGGAAATTACGTTCAGTATGTAACGGATGTTGGATAATGTCCAATAAACAACAGAATCCCACTGCTGGATATGTGTGTGGTAATAATGAAAAGGTCTGGAGTTAAACTCTAGAAAGAGTAAAGATAAATAGATAAAGGGAATTGTAAAAATACAGGGGTTCATTCACTTTTATTATACAGGTAATAACGCTAGTACGATAACCGACCTACCAATTTCTTAGGGATAATCAACTAAATAAAAACCAAATGCAATTTTGTATGACAAAATTAAAATTGGTGTATTAATACTTATATAGATTACTTACAATAACTAAACAAAAAAAACAATCGTTTTACATTCCTTTCTTAAATGGTTGCAATTTGGATTAAAATATTTCGTCTGGGAAAATTTATGGAAAAAGGCGTGACTAAAATGATAATAGTGCATTAATATTAAAAAGATATTGTAATTATTTTCTGAAAGAACTTAATAGCCACAGACTTTGGTGAACGATTCTGAATTAATAAAACCGATTTAATAGTTAAAGAGAAAGTAAAAGAACATTATTTTATAATTAATATAAGATAGCAACATAAGTTCGGAAAGACATTCATTCGGAGTCGCACACCAGACTAGGCCAACACGTTAAAATCGTCAGATTTTCTTCTAAGTTTACGTTCGGAAATTCACAATTCAACTATGTTTAGGCGAAAAATAGGATAGAAAACACATGGCTCAAAAATAAATAAATATTTTTTTTTATTTCAAACGCTATTTTTTTCGAAAATCGGTGTTATTTTTCTTCAATTGGATGACATAGACACACTATAAACACACATATTAAGTGAGAACTACCCAAAAATGGAGGCGAAAGATACCTAACATGAAAAAATCAGTACAAAAATGAGAATAAGAATTTCTTCTCACAATAATCTATCAAAGGCTTCTTGTTATTCAGTATTTATGGTGTGAAAATCGTAGAATTTTCGTTAAGTGGTCCTTTGAAGGATAAAATTTCAGCTTGTTTATGTAAAGGCGTTTGAATGGTTTTTAAATGTCTTATTTTTGGTTTTGATATTATTTTTATTATTGATAATGTCACCTCTGTCTTTGATACGTAAAAGTTGCTAACATTGCCTTCACAATGTTAGCAACTTTTACGTATCTTCTTATATTATATCTTGTAGTTCTTTTTTTGGCGTATAATATTCAACCATTACATAGAAAGGCTCTCAATCAGCAGGATTTACTTCAGATTTCCATGATGGGTAGCAGTGAACACTTACAATCAATATGAATGCAGAATTATATGCATTTTATATACTATACACATTGAGACTTCAAAACCTCTTGTATATTTGAAATCGGTTAATAGTTTGTTAAGGTTTGAACCAGACTAAAACTGTTACTTACCTTATAACATAGTATAATAGCAGCTAAGACAACACTGGAATTCAGACAAAAAAACAGTAAAGTCGTCACATCTGCATTATACGGCAGCTATTGCTAATATAATAACTAAAAATAATACTCACAGCATAAATAAAGATGACAGGGAATTGCAAGAAAAACCAAATCCATCCATATTCATCGAACTGGAAGTACACGGTAGACGGGTTGCCATTGAGGATGTAGCAGGCGAGGAACGCAGAGAAGGAGCCGGTGATGAGCAGGGAGAACGTGCCGACCATGATCTCGTGGCGTTCCAGCTCGGGAGACAGCCATTTTGTGGGCTGGATCTTCCACTCGTGGGCCAAATGCCGCCTGTTCATGTAGAAGTACCACTGGAAAAGAAAACAAAACATTGATTAGATTAATGCTATAATATACCCACATAATGTTAACACGAAGAATTCAGGACCATCGTGCAATATTCCAAATTGTACGGTTTTTATTAACTCTTTATATTTATGGTTATAGCTTGACTAGTTTTAGGAAAAATTCAGCTTAAATCATCAGTAATGCTGGTTTACGGTCTGCTACCTAAGGGTTTTTTTTTTCTTTTTTTATATTTTTAGGTATTGCGATCGTAACAACACTTTGAAAGTCCACCTAAATTAGGGTTTCAATCTAATGTAAGGTTAATTACACACGTCCATGTTGCTAATGCCGGTTTTCCAATTCAATATTATAATAAAACATGGGTATAGCCGAACGAAGCTAGTCGCACATTCCTTGGTAACTCCTCCTACCTTTACTCCTGAAGATTGTGATGGTTGCCTTTGTGTGTGAGTGACCAGTAACCACAATTTTTGCACAAAACACAAAGTGCTCTAAAATATAAACAACAGCAACGCGGCCCATTTTATACTGTCATTAAGATCACATTTGCCTGAGATCGTGAGATTAAATCTGAGCAAATTTGAAAACATTTTCTTTTTCATCCCCATCGCTCCATTTGTACACAAATGTCGGGGAAAGATCGTCATTAGAGATAAAATCTTTTCTTTAGAATAAACCGCATATTAGCGATAGGCATATAGATATTATCTTATCTTTCATATGCAATTATATATCTATGATGTATATATTACGTGCAAAACGAGCCAAGCTCAAATAGTTGTTGCACAAAGAGAGGTTGCATATCATATATACGAGATACATACATACAGTTCAATGAAATTGCAGTTTGTACGAAAACTGGATCCAAAAACAAATTGGGTATAAAAATATCTTGTGTCAATTAAACTTTTAAACTATTTGTGTATCAATGTGCATATTATCAACATACATATTATCTATAAAAATAAATAAAATTGGAGTGTCTGTTTGTAATATAGAAATAACTACTTTTTACTAAATGCCTATGTATGTATACGTGGTATATATACCAAAATATTTTTTTTACAATTTTTGTCTGTCTGTTTATTCCAGCTAATCTCTGGAACGGTTGGATCGATTTTGACAGGATTTTCACTGGCAAGTAGCTGATGAAATAAGGAGTAACTTATATATATAATATAATATGAACGCGGACCGAATTCCACGCGGATGGAGCCGCGGGCACAGCTAGTATTTTATAAAAATAAAATACTGTTGCTCATCCATCATCATCATCAATTTTGCGGTAGCGTTTCCGATATACTCAAAGGTATCGTCTATTTTGCATTTATGTTTTTTTTTTACTACTAACATTATCTTTTTTCGAGAAAAAGGTCGTCTCTTTCTGTACTCTTAGCGAATTGTGTATAAAATTGCATCATAATCGGTTGAGAAAATCGTAAAAGCGTGAAAAATAATGTCACAATCACCACAACCCATTATTATCCCACAGCTGGGCATGGGCCACCTCTCACAATAACAAATATTTAGGCTATAGTCCATATACGCTAGTTTTCTGGCACTTGCGAAGTAGTACTATTTGCATAACCGACATTATTTTAACAATTACTTGGATATGTGAGATATCCTGATGTTTTCCTTCACCGAGACACAAGTGATAAATAAATTTACTCAATAATTTTTACTTAATATTTAGTTCAAATTTATATTTTTTCTTTTTTTTATTGTGTAAAGCACCTGGCCATATCTATCAGCTATCACTTCATATACTGAGAAAGAGCTCTCCTCCAAAGCCGGCGATGCATTGGCGGTCCCTCTGGTGCTGCAAATGTCCACAGGCGACGGTGACTACTTACAGGTAGCCCGTCTACCTTATCGCTAGGTTTAGATATAAAAAAAATACTGACTCACATTGGCATTAATAATATAAATTAATATCAACAGAAATCGCCTAGTTACATGTTATAGGTATAGATGACTTCATTCTTAGTCCTGATTACTGACAAATCATTGAAATTTCCCCGAACCTACACTTTGTCGTCTAGTACGTTTGCACTTTGATGATAAGATATGGAAGATCACGTTCCCTTTAGGATATGATAAACATGTTAGTCAATTATAATCTCAAAAATGCTCAGATTATAATTATGATTGTATGGATACCATATTCTAATATGAAAATCATAGATAAATAATAGACAATAGCTAAATATGTGTCGCTCGAAAACGAAGACACACAGACAAAGAGACAAAAAAATACGAATATGACATTTTGTATTTTTTTATCGTATAAAGATAGCCAACTAGCATGCAGTCCACCTAATGTTACGTGGACATGGGGACATGGGCGGCAGCCATGGATATCAGTAATCATCCCCAAGTACAATTAAATCATGTCTTAGTTAAGATTGTCAAGTACTTAAGGGCAACCACGTCTCTCCAAACCGAAACAAGAATTGCTTCACGAACTACATGAATTCTGCCATCTGCAAATTTTCTCCAATATTTCCCCACCAAAAGGTTCAAGTTTGTTTTGGAGTACCAAGAATTAATTCGATAACAACGAAAACAATTAAAATCCTTAATTTACTCGAAGGAGCGTCTTATAATATAGGTCGCTTACAAAACTCGAAATTACGGTACTAATTTACTTGAAAACACTCGAATTAATTTGTAAAATTCTAGAATAATGGCTATGTTGCTGCGGGGAAGCAAATTTGTTTTTGTAGATTAATTAATTAAAAGTTTCGTCTTTCGAGGTAGTATTAACTGAGTACCCATTGAGTAGCCTAACTGAGTACCCATTGAGTACCTATCAATATAATCTGCATATCTATACTAATAAAATAAAGCCGAAAAGTTTGTTTGTTTGAACGCGCTTACCTCAGGAGTTATTTTTTTTTTAATTTTTTTTTTATTGTGTAAAGGTAGCAAACGAGCATGCAGTCTACCTGCC
>DWNR01002654.1:0-12722 GCA_018250455.1 Polygonus leo
AATATTATTTCTGTAACATAGTATAGTTCCTAAAAAGTGCATGGAAAATAATGTTACCAAATAAATAAATAAATAAATAAATAAATTCAATGCTTCTCTTCTGTGAAAGTTTCAATACGGCAGTAGTTTTTTGACTTAAGGAACAATTTGTATGTAAATGACTTTTGATTTATCTATTTTCTGTTTACGGCATGGTATTTCACAACTAAACCCATATTAACGGGTCTTTCAAGCATAAGAAATTTTACAAAATGTGCATCGCATACGTGTCATAATCGTTCTTTTTCGTAGAAGAAAGGAAGCATTTACACAGCAGAGGGTTAATTTTGGAAATCATGTATTGCGTATGATTTATAAACAATTATTATCTACGGTTTGAGCACTCTGGATACCAGAGTTATACTGTTATATGTTGGTTTGTTATCTGTGGGAATAAGGCTCTATTAATAATAGAGTATTTTTCTATATCCGTTACAACGAAACCTTATTACTAGATAAAAATCGTACTTTCTAAATGTTTGCATATAAAATATCGTCTTCTAAAAATATTTGTGTTGTAAGTTAAAAAATATTACGACATTTGAAACAGACCTACTCGAAATAAATTATTTGTACTGCTAAAATAAAAAAAAAACTCGTAACATTTCTTTTCCTTTTTTTAATATACAAAAAAATGTATGTTTGTCTTTGGACGTCCTCTTTCCTTACACGGCAAGTCCAACTACAATGTTTTTTGTAGGAAAAGCTGTGTAGTTCTTATCTATAGGTCGCGCTATTTTTTTTATTTTTTCCCATTTGGTTTCTTTTTACCTTATCTATTACGGATTATGTGTGTTTATGACATTATGATACTTTCAATCACAGCTATTAGCAGCCTGCACACTACTTTTTCGATACATATACAAAGTAATGATAACATAACTTTCCCACCAGACAAAAATAAATCAGTATCAAACGCAATAACTTAAAATTAATACATTCTACATAACACAATCCACTAGCCATTCAATGAACAGTATTCAATCTTAAGCCCACATAATACGGTTCAAAATTGAATGCACCCTCGAGATGGTATCATATAATAAGTTGCCATTGAACTAATAATATATCTCAAGGGCTGTTGTTAAGCATTAAGTAGCCAAGTTATTTTCTTGAATTGGATTCAGGAGTACTCGATATAATAATGTTTCAAGTGGCATAACGATTTCCCATGCCGATAAAAATAGACTAGGTTCATGTGCTGTGGTAGGTGTAATACAGTACATATATTAGTACAGACTCTTGGTCGCCTTTATGGATAAAAGTTACCTATAGAAATATCAACATAATATAGAATACAATCAATATTTATTTTCCAAATAAAGGGGAGAAGACCATGACGCTTGCCAAAAAACAAATCAAGAGCTTGTTAATTCTTTGACAATTTTATTTTGAATATTTTTGGAAATCTATCAAAAATTTTATATCATCAAAAATTGTCATCTTCACAACCTATACGGTGAAACTGCTGAATCGATTTTAACAGTTCTTCATATGTGTGTATGTGTGTTGTTAGACAAATTGTGTCAAAATAAATTACCTTTAATGTTAAATAGTTTATGATATGTTAGATGTACCTACTTGGTAAGGACTTAATTTTTTTATTTTATTTTTTTACCGTAGACAAATAAATTGGTTATACAAATTTATATGTACACTAGCTGACCTGGCAGACGTTGTCTTGCCAGTAACTTTAGAGTTAAACAAAATAAAATATAGCCCATATTTAAGTTGGTCAAAGTTACATATCTGTGCGAATTTTCATTAAACTAAATCCGAAAATTTGACCGGCCAAACATCGTGACACGAGATTTTTATTTATAAAGATTTATAGTACAGCATTTTCCCCGTAATTTAGTAATACATGAACGAATACCTCAATACATAACATACCATACCATAGGCAACACCGTTTAAAATCAAAAACATCAGAATCCAACCCAATGCAACAATGATCCCTCACGAGATTTTTACCATTACTTGTCTGTAATTCCAAAATAACTCAGCTGGGGTGTCTTCACGTGGCTTTAGGGATTAAGCACCCCTAGTTATAATTCAAACAATGGCGTTAAACAAAATAATAGCTCTGTGTGATCTTACATCAGGTGGGTAGGGTGAATGTTATTTTTAACGAGGTTTTTTGGTTGGAAGTATTAATAAATAAAGCTCAGAGTAATTACTGGCTCGTACTGTCCCATTGCTGGGGCTGGGCATCCTCTCATAATGAGAAGAATTAGATCATAAGCCATCGCAATGGCTAAGTGCGAATTGGCCAAATTATTTAACCGTGTTAAAGTAAAAAGCGAGCACGCACTAGCAGTCCTGATGGTAACTGGTCATTAACGCCCATGGACATTCACATTTCATCCACATTTCAATCGTACCTGAGGTTGACACCATTTAGATTGCTACGTCTAAACATCAAGATGTTCGCCTCCTGTAACGTATTAAGGGCCAACCAAATCTCTATTTATTTCTAATTATTTCGTGGAACATTATGGTGGTGACATGCCTGGGATTCAAACATGGACTGCTCGTCTGAGAGATCGTTTATGGATCAGGCTATCACCGCGTAGTAGTACTAAAAATACTTGTTGAAAAATATAACAACTAATCCTAACTAATAACACGGAAAAAATCAGTACTGTATATTCAGAAACTATCAACGACTGCAGTAAAAAAACTAAAAAAACTGAGCGTCGCCTTCATAAAAATATTAATAAACTCAAGCATTGCTACTGTCCATTGCTTCTAGCTACCAGGATAAGCTAAATAAGCCATAACTGAAGAATTATCGACCAATTCTCTTTAAGCTGTGTACACATCGCCTGCTTCTTAGCTATTGACGGGATGAAAGGAAAGTTATGAGAGCATTTTAAGTGTTAGTACGGATTAAACTTTGTTGTATGAGAGCCTTTGATTTACTTCGGTTACTTATTTGTTATGTGTGCATTTATAAATGTGGACGATCTATTTATCATATTTTTAATAGCAAATATGAATATTAATTTTCAAAACAAAAGATAAAAAGTTACAAAAACTTGGCTTTGATTACTTATTACATAATTACACTTATATTACTATTTTAGAGTTTCTAGAGGTGCCATCGGTACTCAGTACTCAGGGGTGGCAAGGCATTTGTGGTCAATATAAAAAAGTACTTACTATGTGAAGTTGAAAAGAGATGTCCATGAGTGGCAGTGACCGCAGACCATCAGATGTCCGAACGACAAAATTACATCACAATAAGTTCTGTTAGATGATGTCAAAAATACAGCAAGTTACTAGATGGGCATTTCAATCTAAAAAATAAATCCATAGACCTTTCTTTGTAGACCTAAAATTACTATTCAATCTCATGAATATATCAATCTATCTTCTCAAATACTTTGTAGAATACCAGAAGCATCTATACCAACAAATTTTGAATCTGAAACTTAAATCCAAGTTACTTCTAAGCTACCATCTGCACGTTTCCTTAGCACGACCATAACATTTTACGATACGACAGCTATCGAGCTAAATTGGCATCAATATGAGTGAAGTTGGTCCACACTGCTCGAGTAAGCCAACTAAGTCCAGATACAGACTTAAGTTCTTTGAACACCGTTAATTTCGAAAAATGGCCTTTTTATTTTACGATAACGGCGCTGTGAATGGTTGAAGAGGTAAATTTTAATGGAATTAATTTTTGTGGGTACTTTTGAAACTTTTGAGGGCGGAGGTACCTAAGCTTTGAAGACTTGTATGTATTTATGTATGTATATATGTATAATTGTAGGGATATTATAATAATGATAAATAAGTTTATAAATATTAAAATAATGATAAATTATATAAATATTAAAATATTGATGAATTAGTTTATATGATAAAATATATTCATAAAATGTCAGATTTTTAGTAATAAACAGGTCTCAGTTTTTCAGTCTGAGTCTTTATTAAATTTTATTTTTTACGCTGATTTTCTTTTCGTGTTTTAAGTATGGATTTTATGTTTAACATATCTGCTTGACTAAGGTATCATTCGTTTTGTTTTACTTTTCAGTTTATCTTACTAAAACGATTCATTAATCAATAAATAATATAAATTTATTATTAATTGTATTATTTATTACAATAACATTGTTAAAATTGTTCTGTTAACATAATTTTGTCAACTTTCCAAAATCACGTAAATATTATAGGCCATCATAAAGTATTCTTGCATCATGATTAATTTATGTAGTTTTCGTCTACAAAACATTCTAGGTTAAAATAATTCTTTTCTTTATAAATATCACCTAAGTACTCTACAAATCAAATTACTTTTCCTGTTCTTATCCAAGAGCTTTTTATAATTAAACCAAAATTACTAACAAAGTTACTTTTTCCGTTCTTAACCAAAAATTTGAAACCATTAATTATCAAACCACTGATTGTTTTCCCAATAAATCTAACGACGCGACGCCGTCTTAACTCAAATTGCCTTTCAACAAAACACCCTTAAGTATAATTACACCCAAATTTATTGACTGTCTCTGTAACATCTTCGAAAAAATGTCTCAAAAAACAATCATTAATTTTGGGTTGAGTTCCTGTTTTACAGTTGAAGAGTAACTAACAGCGAGCGATAGATTTTAATCGCTTAAATTCAGTTTATAAATCATATAAAAAAGGCATATTTGTAATTTTATCCTAAAATTGAACGTTGTGTACGTTCAATTTCACTATCCTTCAAATAATAAGATATTGTATGACCAATAAATGAAACTTTGGTACATCTGAAGAAAGAATAAATTGTTTATCCATAGTCACTCTTATGTCCGTTTTTATTACTAACGTGTTACCTTATTTTCTCTGTATTAGGTATATGAATAACATAGAATACAAAATCATTTTGCACGTTACTCTTAAAATAGTAAATGCTTGAATTATAGTTGTTATTTTTAATCTACAAAATATTTTTAGAAATTAGTCCCAAATAATAGTAAATGAAATATAGTCTCAAGCTATATTTAGGCACAGTGTATCGCTTATCGTTTACTGTAGTACCAAATCAACATTATTCAAGTAGCATTTTGTCTTTTTAGTTATTGAGTGTAGAACCCCAAATTAGGGAGCTTTTGTCCCCACTTTATTAATATTCATTTAAACTTCAGAAGATTTTAGTTGAGATTAAGTTTTTTCGGCACCCTATTGTACTATTTTTGGGACTCAAACTTATAACATTCATCATAAAAATGCTTTGTTTCTTTGAATGCGGTTGAAATATTGTTTGCTATAAATATTGTTGGATTTTGTAATTAAAATTGAATTCCATAGTAATTCGACAGCTTTAAGTGTCTGCTTTATATTCGGTATACGTTAAGTATAACTAATATAAAACAGACATAATATAATGACATTATATAAAGTACTTATACAATTCTGTGTTTTGAAATTATGCTAATCAATTCGTATATAATTTTAAATTCATCTTAAACGTACTAACTTAGAAACTTTACGGAAAGTGTTTTTTACTTTTTTATTGCAAAACAATGTTCAAACATAAATCCTTAACTACTATGAAGATGAATTCCATCCCTAACCTTCATTTAAAATTTAGACGATGGTACGTAAATTAAACTCAAAAAAGCAAACACGCTAAATTAAAATTAGAAAGCAATTAAACAATCTTCTGTCAATACGTCATGGCTATTTAAAGGACACCCCAAATCTCGGGAGATTTCACAAAAAGTGACGCTTGGCGTGATCGATGCATATTTCCTTAAGACTGACACAGACATTGATTTTCGACATTTTAATTTCAGGTTAAATAGCAATGTCCCCTCAGAAGTATTTTTGTTAGAAACGTTTGAAATTACTCCCGCTCTTGTTAGTGAGGGAAATGTAAGGAATTTGTCAGGAGACAGCGACATGACAGATAACTTGAATTAATTTAAGGACCGTAAATGGATTTTAGTTTAAGTCTAAAAGTTGAAACGTGTTCTACAAAGCTTGATTGAGTTTTCCGTAAAAATAGTTGATGTGAAGATTAAAATAGAATAAGTAAAGTATTTACGTTTAATCTCATATGTTGATATCATCATTTCTAGATAATTATTTTATATAGAAGCAACAGCACTAAAAATAGCCCATGTTGAGATAGTATATAACACGCACCAGGTGGTAGAAATCGTGTAGTTGACCGGGAAGGTACTATTTCTACACTCTGTAAATTGTGACTGTACTTGCTTATGAAGCGAACATCTTAATCCTCGGGGGTTGCAATGTATCTATAGTCAAACTTAGTAGGTACGTTTCGATTGCATGTGGGGATGACTACTAACGTTACAGGGGCGGCAATGACCACTTTAGATGGACTGCAAGCTCGTTTACTAGCTTTGCACTTTGTAAGCTTTGAAATTTTCTTTAAATTTTGTAAGCGGTGATTATTGAAAGCATCGTAACCGTTGTTAATTTCATTTTTTGCCCAGATTTTTTTCATATAAAAATCATTGTTATTTTTCCTCCTGTGCATTACATTTTAGTACTATTTAAATCACACCCACTCTGAGAATACCTATGACACCTAGAAATAATTACAATAAACTCTCCAATTGAACGAGAACTAGCAACATTCTTTAAAGATAATTGTTGCCCAAATATGTAAGTCCTTTAAGTAATTACTAAATTGTTCGCAAGATATCTGAGATCTTTGATCAGATTGACATTATTGTTAAACCTTTACATCCATTTTGTTTTATACGACGACAATTTATCTCGTGTAATAGGTTTGTTGTTCAATAAATTAGTGATCATAATTGTTATGAGTGTCTTCTGTTGCAATGTTGACATTTTAGCAGATATTGTATTTCTTATTATCGCAAATTAAAATTAATTTTCAAATTCAAATTCAATTCAATGTATTGCAACACAATTTAATAGATACTGTAATTTTATTTATGACTTTAGGACTTTATTTGATGTTACGACGAAGCTACTTCATATACGTATGATAATACATTATGTATATTTAAGTAGACTTTTCTTCTCTGAAAAACTAATATTTTTATAGCTCTGACAACTAATATTGATGAGGTTTAATAATGCGAACAAAATAAATTTGACATTATTTATTTTCGCTCATATTACCATTTAGAAAGGTGGATAGAAGAGTCAAATTGAAAAAAGAGTCAGTGAGAAAATAAAATTTGAGACGTGTTCAAATCAAAATTTTGCTACACGCGTATTTGTTGAATTATAATAGTGAATTTTGTTTCATCAACTACAATTAATTAGATCGTTACTCCCTCCAATACCTACGTCACACGTATATAAAACATTTACCTAACATTTTTTGAATACCACGCATGTTTAAACTATTTTGAAAACTAATCATAACCTTAATCCTTTTTGAATAAGGCATGAAAACGAATTCCTTTGCTGACAGTCACGATGACCATTTTGGTCGCCGCCATACTGTCTATCGTGGTCCAGTTTATTTCTACACTCGCTTTGCATTCCGTTTTGTCTTATAACATGCCTTTGAATTGAATTGAAATAATTTTACTAAAAACTTATGAATGAATGAACCTAAAAACTATAGATACATATTGTGAAAAATTTAGGTTTAAACAGAGGATATAAATTTAAAAATGGTGGAGGAAATAATAATAAAATTAAAACTACAGACAAAAACAAAATAGGAAGAAACAAGGCGATATTAAGATTAATAATTAACATTTATATTTTTTTTTCTTAAATAAGCCATTACATAATTTAGCTTTATACGGACAAACATAATATAATCTTTACATAAAGCAAAATTTAAAAAATATTTACCATATCATATGATAACATATCTACATTCTTATGAATATACCTACAATCATTCTAAATATAATATGTAGCTCTTTTAATGTGTATTACTTAATGTATACATATATTTTTCTATGATTAACCATTTAACAGTAATCTTTACTTTTATCAGTCCAACATTAATTAATCATAATGTTACACGTTTAAGACACAAATGTATATTGATTGTGAGTAAACAATCTGAACGTTTTGTTGTGAGTGCTTAACATGGCACGAAATGAGATTCCGTTGCCAAGAATCATGCTGACCATTTTGGTCTGCCGCCATACTGTCTGCGATAGTCCGGTTTATTTCTGTACTAACTGAGCCTTTGGCTTTTTCTTCTTATTCAGCTTTATGTGCATCAACTCTCTGATGTGTTTTATTAGTTACAACAAGTTTTTGAGCTGTTGATGTCTTAAGTGTTCTGAGCTATATTAGACTAAGTAATTCCACCGGATGTGCTGGAATAATAAACACTTGAAATTGTATCTCACACGCATCCGCAGTTAAATATTCGCATAAACTGTGGATGTTACGATGTTTATTGAGAAAACTTACTTTCTGGTTGCTGTGAAAGTAACATAATAAGTTTATTTTTATGATATTTTACATTCATTATACTTATGATTAATGGTTCATTTGAATATAAATGAAGTTAATTTGAACTTAATCTATATGCTTAGTGCAATTAACTTAACATTATTTAAAAATAAACGTGTCACTATCTTTATTAACATGTCCATTGTTTTCCTAATACTGGGCGTGAGTTTCTTTTTCAATTGAAAAAAAAAACATAATTCACCTTTCACCTCAAAACTTACTGTTCTCTCTCTCTTCTCTTAGACGTGTGGGAATTTCTCATGATTTATTTCAGAAGGGAAGCTTAGATATAATTGTAATTCATTGTATTGTAATAGATATAATTATAATTGTAATTTAGATTACCAGCCCGTCTTTAACTACAAAATATCTATTAATCCAAAAATAACTACACACAAACGAACAACAGAACAAAATTACTAAGTGACATAATAGTTTCCATTTGTTTATGATCTGTTGCAAAGGCATTCACTAATGGTGTCTGTCCGTCCAGATTTTCAGTTATGGCAGCAAGATTAATAGTAATACTAATGCTTACATTTAATAGCTTTTCTTTGTTAAAATAAGATTCTGTATCATTGCTGTATCGAAATGAGTTAACTTGCTCATTGTTAATTTTATTAGGTTTAGCTATAAGTTTGGTTGACTTTAGGTTTTATGTGTCATCCATATATATAAAAGGCAAAACTGATTAACTGACTGACATATCAACGCACAGCCGACACTACTGTACCTAGAAACTTGAAATTTGGTACAAGGGTCCCTTTCGTGATATAAAAGAGCACTAAGAAAGGATTTTTTGAAATTCTACCTCCAAGAGGTTTTCGACTTCTTTCGACTTCGACTGATATGCATGATCGATGACGGAGTAGGTAGATGAAAAATATATTTATTACGATTTTCTAAGTATTAGTGACTAACAGAAACAGTTATTTTACGAATAGATCCCGCGGTTTAGTAGTTCCTAAATATTTTTGTTAAATATCTAAAGTCTGTTCAACATGTAATTTTTTATACGTTATGTCTTCGTCTTTTCCCTGCCAGGATGGTACCTAAAAAAATATAAATTCGGTAATTATGAATTTTATTTAAGAACAGTTTTTCAATTTAATTATCCATCTCTAACAATACTATAATGTAAGTATCTTTAAATAAAAAGATAATAACTATTTACAAATTATTTTAATTAACATACAATTTATTGATACACATATATAAATTGATAGCTAACATGTAAAACGAAGTCAAAATCAAAATGAAAACACTACCAAAAACAATCATGGTTTAACTACGATACTAATTCCGCGGCTTGATCCTTTTCAAAACACGCAATATTTTTATTTAAATCGGGCTTTGTAGCCCTTAAACACCTGCGAAGGTCGTACGCAGGCCTTGAGGGAAAGGCTTGTAAAAACAGAACGTGCTTTTACGTTACACAAAGCTTTGGTACAAGAGCCTGGTGTGATGTTGTTGAACATGAACTTAAAAAAGTTTAGTTAAGTTAATATTTCAAAGTATGGTATCAAAACATAAAAACGAAAAATTATAAAAGGTTAAAAGAAAAGTATAAATGAAGCAGGTATATTTAAAAAGAAAATAAATAAATAATTTAATGGTAAAAAAAACTTTTTAAAATTAAGCATTTATTTAGTTGCCCTAAAAAGAAGAAAATTGAATTAAATTAAACCAATCAATTTAGTACATGTCTTACATAGTTAATTAAATTACTGAAAAGCTTGCCAAGTTAAATAAAACCTTTTAATAAAAATAATGGTCAAGTGCTAGATTCTAGTACTAAAACTTTGCTATCCCTCCGTCCTTCCATCTGTCACTAAACGAGCTGCATCTCTCGATTTGATAATTGAAAGTTACGCCATTTGTTGTTGTTTTTCATCAAGAGTTCCGTATTATAGTTATGAAATATTTAACTCTGGGCATAAGTATTTTTTAAAAATACTTGTTTAAAGATTAAGAAAGGTGTAATACGCATTTTGAGAAAATCCAAGAGTCTATTACGATTTAAAAGATATATTAGTCGAAAAATGCGTTTTTTTATGAAAATGAAGTCACACCTAGGATATAGTTTCTACTACACTAAGTTTCTAGAGCAAGTCCATTGAAAATTAAGCTTAAAAATGTACAGTCACTTTGTACACATGGCTCCCGGTCTCAAATTTTACACAAAGGCACCAGACGGTCTCGCAAAATGCTACGCAATTTTCAATTCAAACCTTCAAATCGAATTCGTTCCATAGATTTGGAATAAACTACAATTATGTACAATTGGATTATACATTGAGAAATTAGAATTCGAATTTGTCTTTGGATTACGAGTTGATTTTGGTATTTCTATGTATAGGTACTAAAATTATAAAGCTGTAGAGTTTGTTTGATTGAACTCGCTAGTCTCAAGAACTACTGGTTCGAATTGAAATTTTATTTTAGTGTTGGATAGCCTATTTTTTGAGAAAGGCTATAGGTTATATAACATCACGCTAAGACCTATAGGCGCGGAGTATCGACGAATAATGTTGCAAAAAACGGGGAAAATTAGACTCACTCTCTCTTATGTGACATTTATCATCTTATGTTATAAGTTTGTTGCAAGCGAGCCTGCAGTCCATCTGATCGAAAATGGTCATTGCCGCCCGTGGATATTTGTAAGCAACCGAAATTATAATAAATTGGACCTGACTTTCACCGTAATTGCGTTTCTACCCTTGGAAGAACAACCATTGATATTTCCTTTTAAATTACTTTAAAAAGGAATTTCTGTTTGTCTATATGTATTTTTATGGAGGCAATGCAATTTTCGCGCGACACACTTGGCTCCGGCATCAAAGTTATATAAAATTAAAAAAAAGTTAAACGGTTTTTTTTAATAATATAATAATGATAAAAATAATATACTACAAGCTAAATAATAAGTTGGGTACCGGTCTTCAAAACTAGAAGCGTGTACCAAGTAGTACCATTAATCTGTCAACAGGGTTCAATTTCAATTACTAATTTTGACCAAAATAAATAAACAAACAGGACAAGCTTTATAAAACCATTAAAACATTTATTTTCACGATTTTTGAACCAATTTAAATGGTACTTTCACGAAATAATAGACGCTCTTTAAGTTAGTAACCAACACTAGTTATTTTGACATAGTATAAGTACTTATAATGTCTAAACTTAATAAACAACGACTAAAGCATAATTATCATTTTTGCATCAAAATTAACTGCGTACAAAAACTAAATTACCAATAATGCGTTATTGATGGTAATGTTTTTTTATATAGAAATGTATACAAAACATTGACATTCAAGTTGTAGACTTGAAGTCCTTGATTGCTACAGCCCTGCGTCTTTGACCAAACACTAACCACGTAACCCCTTGACACTGGTAATTGAAAAGCGACCTTAACTCCCACGGCCCTCAGTTCAATTTTCAATGGGCTTAGTACGAAGATAGGCTCTTTTACGCCGATAAGGACAAGTTCACATACATATCTCGGACATATCAAAACGTGTTTTTACTGAAAATGGAAACTGGAAAATCGTATAGCTCAATATGCCCTTGGCATTACTTGACATGGTCTATATACATTGAAAATTATAATTATGTTGGTTCATGCATGGTATATTTTATACAGTTGAGTATGTGTTTGTAGAATTTATAATCTACAGCGGTAGAATACAGGGTATGCAACGTACCCATGTACCAGTATCAGTCTATAGTAATACCGGTAAATACGCCATCACGATTTAATACCGCGTAGCAGTTGTTTAGCTACTTGTGTTGAGGGTGGAGGAGGCCCCTGTCCCTTATATAAGAGGTAACCATCTGAGTCCTCAGGGGTAGCAAAGCACTTCGGATCGGCCTTAAGTGTCCTACTTAGATTTAATTCTATCAAAGGTTCATTAAGAATTATGTTCAATAAACAATTACTTTTTGGTGGAAATTGTTATAAATGTTGGACCACTTACCTTTAGGTGGTGGATGCTCGTTTGCTACCTTTAAATGAAAAAAATATATATATTGCCCTTTAATTGATATTAAGTATTAGCTGTTCTCGTGGGTCCGCCCGCGTGTAATTCGGTCCGCGTTCATATTATATTATATATCTCTGAAATAAAAGTAGCCTAAGTTACTCCTTATTTCATTAGCTATCTGCCATTGAAAGTCCAGTCAAAATTGCTCCAGCCGTTCCAGAGATTAGCTGGAACAAACAGGCAGACAGGCAGGCAGACAGACAGACAAAAATT
>DWNR01002655.1:0-12721 GCA_018250455.1 Polygonus leo
TGCAAAAAAAAACATAACATAACATATTGAAAACTCTTCGCCATACGTAGAAATGCTAACTGTTACAGCGTAATCAATTTGATATCCAGTATACTTAATCTTGCAGACGATTTAATATCTAATATCCTCTTGGAGCACACTTTTTCCAGTACATAATGAGCTTACCTTACTTATGATACCATTAGGAGCTATAATTATAAAATAGATCAGTCCTCATGTTTACGCATTACTACGCGAATACATCTCCATCAACTACTTACTACTTACCTTTTAAACGTCTTTGATTATGATGCTAGGGTTGGCACATCTAGAAAACTATACTGTAAAATCCTGGAAAATTTACAAATTTACTATATTATGTGGTGTATTATATACCTACTAATTTCCCTCATTCATCACAAATCATGTGTCTAATTTAAATTTATTAATAATTTACTTTAAAGCCTTCAACGAGAAAATAAATACTTAAATTCTAGTCGAAGTTGAGTTCGTTCGTATCTTTAATTTATACAAACTAGGTCGAATTTGAACAATGCTGGTCGCATCGTGCTCCAAATTCGACCATAATAAAAACAAATCCAAAAAATTAAGACTATAAAAAACTGTATTGTGTATATATTTTTGAATTATCATACTATGTGTATGGCAATGACTAATGTTGACATTAAGTGACAGATATCTTCCAGGTTAAGTGAGATGTCAGGCCTTCCTGTCTTGTTGTCTTGTCAGTTTGACAACAGACTTTACGCATAAACACGAGAATGTCAAACGTAAGGTGTATGTAATAATCTTTTTTAATAATTTAATATATTTATAGTGCAATATTCATAAAAATATTATCTATCTGCTCTCCTTTTCCATATTAACTTTAAGCCTGTCAAATTTCATACTCCTCCGTCCCCGTAATATCCGTAAAAAGGGGTACAAAGTTTTGGCTTCACGTATTAATATATTAATGAAAGATAGGGCTACGAACTCAATATGGTCTATGTTGTTTAACCTCTCTTTTATTTTACTCTCGATAACTGTAATAATGTTAAGCTCGAATTTGACAACTATAAATAACTAAAATTCTATTCTAGAAGTATTTCAGTCTATACTCTACAAAAAATTCAAGTATACGTAATAAACATCTAACAATAAAAATATATTTAAGTTACCAAAAAAAACATATATTTTTGTTAAAGAAACCTTTGCCAACCCTATGCATGGCATCTAGCAACTACCACGACATAACAGATAGGATATAAATCTAAATCTAACTAACTTTTTCATATTACGGCCAGTAGTGATCCTAGCGGGCATAATTAAGACTAAAGATATGCCATATCAGGATGAACCGTTCATTAAAACTAAAGAAGCGCGTATCAGATCTGCGAGTGATTGCGGAAGACCATAAGAAATGTGTTGTTCTAGTAAAAAGGTTATCAAATGTATACAGCGGCATCAATCTTTCCTTGCCTTCATAATGCATCATTATTCAATAATATTACCATAGAGTGAAGAGAAAAAAATATATAGAGAGGTGGATTTTAATAGGAATGGTTCATAGTGATAGGCAGATTCATAGATATGGTTAAGTTACATTCTGTATGACCATTTTATTAGAAAAAAAATTGACCGTCAAATCACATATATTTTTTCGATGCTTTTGCGTTACGATGCGCTAATTATGGCACCAACAAAGAAGGCTCGTAGGATTCGCAATGCACCAACCGGATCCGGAACTTTGATCGCGAATGTACCTTCGAAACCGTTTGTGTGCGAATGGGACTCGCACTTGGTCAATTTTATTTATTGTTTTACTCATTATTCTTTCAGCACTGAAGTGTAACAGCAAAAGAGACTTACGAGTTAGAATCAAATAAAACAATGATCGCTATTAGGTGAAGTTCACAATTAAGTCCTTTCGATACAACTCAATGACGTGTACTTCAAACGCATCGAAGTCGTGTGGTACCTACTCTCAAGTTACTTATATTTGTTTAATTATTCTTGAAACATTGACCAGTGTAAAAGTGAACGAGACTTAAGAATCAAATAACACAATGATCCCTATAAGGAGAAGTTCACAATTAAGGCCGTTCCATACAACTCAGTCACGCGTACTTAAAGCGCATCAAAGTCGTGTGGTTGCGTCGTAGGGTGATTTATCGTTGGACGGTCTAATTTAATTGAATGTTCATTAGGAGGCTTATTCGAATCGTAACTCGATACAATGGACGCTATATCCTTATCCGTTAACCTCTGGACTTCGGCTATGACGTGATCTGCTTCGATCAATTAAGGTCAATCAATGAAGTCGATTGATTAAGTTTAGTCTTAGACTGAGAGCCGATATGGTTATGCTTTTTATGTTCCGTACAAAAGAAATACGACAGTTATTTCTAGGTCCATATCTGTAATTTTTTTATCGTATAAAGGTAGCAAACGAGCGTAGGAGCGAGATGGTAAGTGGTCACTGCCGCCCACGGATATCGGTAATCATCCCCAAGTGCAATGCAATCATATCTAAGTTTTATCACAGATGCGTTGCTACCCCTAAGGATTAAGATGTTCACCTCGTGTATAAATGTACTCGGCAACGACGCCTCTCCAAACCGAAACACAATAATTGGTTCACGGAGGATTATGAGGGTGGCGGTGGTACCTCCCCGCTAGAACTAAACGAGTTCTACCTCCTGGTGAATCTGTTGATCACTACAGGCACTTAATCTTCAAGATCTTTATATTTGATATATTATCAACATCATCAGCCCATCGTATGATTTTTGGGTAGTATAAAATAAAGTGAATAGAGTATGTAGTTACATGTACAATTATTTTATTTAAGTACTCATTTGCACTGATTCACACTGTAATCGTGACAAATTATGTAAACATTATATACAGACAGATTAATTAATAAAACTAGCTGTACCTACTCGCGACTCCGCCCGCTACCCCTCCTCCTCCTTTTAGGTGTTGAAAATTTTTATGGTCTAAAACCTGGCCGGGGGTCTTCTCGACAGAAGTTTGCATCAAAATCCATTAAGCCATTTTTACGTGATGCACGGTCAAATAAACAGACAAACAGGCAAAAATTCTAAAAAATATTAAGACGTGTTCTGTTATCGATTGTAAGTATTCCCAGCCAACTATTTTTGGAATATCTTCCACGTACAGACTTTCGACCTTCTTTAGCTTTATTATATGTATAAATAGATAGATTTAATTGACGCGTTTACACCTACATAGTGGGTGGAGTAAGTCATTTCAAAGCTTTATTTCATTATGAGTTACTATTTTATTTTAATTCTGATTAACATCCGCTCTCTTATCCGTAATGATAAATCATCGTTAGTTTAGATACATATCTAGGTATCTAACGTTACTTTGACTTAGTAATATAGTATATTTAAATTTAATTAAGGTTTTCATTTTTCTATACTAACAACATAATTACAGAATGAGCGTGGATCTCCTCTCGGTATGAGAAGAATTTTTTTATGGCATAAAGGTAGCAAACGAGCATGCAGTCCAACTAATGGTAAGTGGCCACTGCCGCCCATGGACATCAATAATCATCCCAAGCACAGTTAAATCATACCTAAGTTTGATCATAGATGGGGTACCCTTGAGGACTAAGATGTTCGCCTCGTTTGTAAGTAGGTATAGCCGGCAAAAATGCCTCTCCAAACCGAAACACAGTAAATTGCTTCACGGGGGATTATGAGGGTGGTGGTGGTGCCTCCCCGGTAGAACTACACGAGTTCTACAACCTGGCATAATTTTATAGAAAATATTTTATGTGCCTATATTTTATTCGCAACTTTTGCCTTAAATACTCAACATTACGAAAAATTAAAGCTGCGTACTTGAGATTGAACCTCGGGTCGGGTCTTGGATACTACTCTTGTGTATATTTATCACATATTAAACTTACCATAAACCAGTTAAACTTGTGTTTATAAAAACTAATCGGACACGGTGTCTTCTGCTGACCTAAGACAGAGGATTGAATATGGAAAACCAACACACCGTATGTTATCTGTGACAAGAAACACCTCAGTAATGCATATGTAGTGATCCTCTTGTTTTACATACCCGCTATTCTATACAGGAATAAAAACTTTTTTTTTTCACCTTCCATCATGTCTACATTTTTTCGAACCGATGCGGTATGTCATGCCCATAGAAAATCGATTGCCATAACAATAATATTGAATAGATCCTAATCAATACAATTGTATAAATTAAAATGTAGCTTAAGATCTTTATGGTAGAAAACTCGAAAAGTAGTCTATGGATTACCTATGTTTTCCTTTTTTAGTTTCGAAGTTCCCGCTAAAACGGCGGATTCCATGCGTATTTCTTTTTGTTTAGACTTTGCGTAGTCTAAACAAAAAGAAATACGTTGCTTGCTTAGGATGCAACATCACTTGTTACACCGGAATATAAGTAAAACTTTACGTAGGTATGATTATAAGATTTATGGCAATTTTCCAAAAATACGTGAATTCTACCAACAGTAGAGATAGTTTTTGGTAGTATTAGCATGACAAATAAGCTTGAAGTCCACTTTACAGGAGAAGGTCACTGTCGTTTATGCTTTGTTATCAATATCAAGTACGATTGAGCAATACCTGAGGGAGTAAGTATAGCCGGCTACTACGCCCCGAAAGTAAAACGTAGATTACTTTACTAAGGATTACAAATTGGCAGCAATACTTCCTCAGTTGAACTAAATGTTGCACGTACCATGCATTATCTATTCTAAGACGTTACAAAATTTTAACCATAATCCAAGTAAGAATACGCCGACGGAGAATACAGAGTATAAATAGAACTAAACCACATTTTTTTATCATATAGAGGTAGCAAAGGAGCATGCAGTCCACCTGATGGTAAGTAGTCGCTGCCGCCAATGGACATTAGTAATCATACCCGAGTACGATTGAATAGTACCCTTGAGGGCTAAGATCTTCGCCTCGTCTGTAAGTATGGCCGGCAACTACGCCTCCGAAAAAAAAACACAATAAATTGCTTCACGAAGGATTATGAGATGGCGGTGGTACCTTCTTGGTCGATAAGTTCTACCACCTAGCAATGAAAGCTGCAAATGTGATTACGAGCATCTCGGTTATCACGCTAACTCGCAGTCACGGTGACGGGACAAATCGCTTACCACCGCTGAGATATTGCATTAGTCATTTTAATACTGTTTTTATATCGATTTTTAACCGACTTTACAAAAGGAAGAGGTTACACGTTCTATCTTATGTATTTTGTAATGTATTTTACTTAAGTAAGTATGATTTCATTACTAATGTCGTGTTTTTGATGACTTGCTTACTCTCTCAATATTTAAATTACCTCGCTTATATTTTGGTAAAGGCAACCTATAGTCCTATATACAGCAATTCTGTTTGTAAACTACATTACTTCATCTGTAAAATGGACCTAAACCACACACGTACAGATATCTTACTACAGAAAAATTGTACAGAAGATATATTTATAAATTTAAGTAAAGCACGTGAAATGAAAGCAGCATTATGATTACGAACATCTCGGTTGTCACGCTAACTCGCAGTCACGGTGACGGGACAAATCGCTACCCGCAGACCGGAGATACCATTAGTCATTTTAATACCATTCTTATTTGTGGTTTTGCAGAAATCTTTTAGCGTACTTACTCGATACGTATGATTCTAACACTCATATGACATTCTTTAATGAACTTTCATATACGCTCAATATTCAAATCATGTATAAACAGGATAAACAGGATAGCAATAGGATAAATATTTTAATTTTAAATACTAAAAATGCAGTATTTTTGACGGCAAATCATAAATAATTAAAAACTGAACTGGATAGAGCCACTCTTTCCTCCTAGGAGTATAAAAATAGCTTCCGATGACCTAGCCTCTGACCTACTAAATATACACAAAAGAATCGTAAACGTAGTTAAAGGCGTTTGGAGATCTTCGATAACAAACACTGACAAACTCTTGTTCTTTTCTTGAAATAACCCATAAAAGATACTTTAATAATACCACACAGAAGCGCTAAACGCAACTACCTGAACTGAACTTACCTTTAAATTATTATCACTTATCAATGATCAATTGAAACCAGTTTAGTTGTGATTTTAAATAGTAATAACAGGTTATAAACGGGATGATGACAAAGTTACGAGTATCGGCTGTCACGGTAACTGCGCGGTGATGGTGACGGGACGCCGCTCGTTAGCCACGCGCGAGTTATACGCCTTAAGACGTATTCTGCATTAGAATTCTGTGCGTGCTATACGTACGAGTTATAATCTTAATAGTTTATATCTAGCGAATATCTTCATTTCCATAGAAAAAAAAATAATTGCATAAAGGTAGCAAACGAGCATGCAGTCCACCTGATGGTAAGTAGTCAATGCCGCCCATGGGCATCAGCAATCATTCCCAAGTACGATAAAATCATAGCTAAGTTGGTTGCTTCTAATACAGTTGCGTTGCTACCCCTAAGGACTAAGATGTTCGCTTCGTATATAAGTAAATCCGGTAAATGTATCTACACTAGAGCATTATTTTACCCTAATAAACCCTTCCGAATTAGTAATTTTAGAACTAATTCAAATTTTTGTGACATTCGCTCATAAATACTTAGGGGCCCCAATAAGCGAGTCTCACTTGATGCAAGTATAAAAATAGTGGTAGCTCTGAAGCTCTGCTGATAAATTAGCCTCTTTAAATGGCTACCACTTACTAGCTACCTAGTTATGATTTTAAATATTAAGCAACGCGGCGATGACGGAATTACGAGTATCGCAAGTACAAGTATACGGCTGTCACGGTAACCGCGCGGTCACGGTGACGGGACGCCGCTCGTTAGCCACTCGCGAGTTATGCGCCTTTGGGATTCAGATTCAATCATAACTCATAAGAAGTACTATAAATTGTTGTCATAATAGTTTATAAAGAAAGCATTTCTTCCTCAGTAAAAACATTCATTAACAAGGACTATATTAGCAAACCTAAAAATGACAATTAATCTTCGTAAGACCTCAGTTAGGACGAGAGTCCTATTTGAAGTTAATTAGCATTTTATTCGATTCCCAATAAGAAAAAAACATTATAAATGGAACAAAGAAAGTGCTACTGTGTGTAAGTGTTAGTTTAAATTATGACCAGTTATGAATATTAAATTAAGAGCAGTACCACAAGAACTTACCTTTAAATTATTATCACTTATCAATGGTCAGTTAAAATCAGTTTAGTTGTGATTTTAAATAGTAATAGTTGATCATAAACCCGGCGAAGACGGAATTACGAGTATCGCGGCTGTCACGGTAACCGCGCGGTCATGGTGACGGGACGCCGCTCGTTAGCCACGCGCGAGTTATACGCTCTAGGGGTTCAGATTCAATCATAGCTCATAAAACGTACTATAAATTCCACTCGTTATAATAAATTCGTTTAGTACAGATGTGATGATAGGCAGTCGATACAGATGTAAGTGATTATTGCTGTACATAAGGACACCTGTAATCAATTTCAGATAATCAATTCCTACGTGACATCGATATTGGTATTGCTGAGGATTGAAAAGGTCGCGTTTTGCTGTGACTGGTGACGGGTTCCGATGAAAATGAAAATTTCTAAAAACGATAGACACACATATGTATCTATACCTACCTACTAATTCTAAGGTATAATTTCTACCTACTGGAAAATCATATTAAAAATCTTGGTATGTGGCTATCTTGCTAAATTCATTCTCCGACTTAAATTATTACGATAGTCAGGATAAAATTATAATATAAGTATTCAATTTTTGCCGGTTGCTCGAAAATAAAACTATTAAACTATTTATACATAAACTATGCTATCATTCGTTACTAAATTTTATGCCGTACTTCATCCTTCGGTAACTTAAATACTGAAATCCTTTTCCTTGTGTTCGTAACTACATAAAAAACATGAACACTTGCAATGCAAAAATCAACTTCACTTGAGGACCGATAGGAAATATCAATAACAATTGACATTTAACTACATCACTACAGCATCAGGCCGGCGCTATGTGACAGCAAAAAATTAAACATCAAATCGGACATGCTCAATAATTAGCTTTTAAAAACTAGAACATGCTATCACTCATAACATGACATGTAAAAGCCGGTCTCTCATTGCGTTTTTCGAGCGATTCCAGAGCGTCAGCACGTAGGTATAGTTACGTTTCTGTGACGCGAGTGTCGTGTATTTTTTAAAAAGGTGTAGCGACACGAACGTTGCAGAAACGCGACGAGTTCGTCGCGTACGACGTTATCGCTGAGCAAACGTCGGACGATCGCTGACGCTCGTAAATCGCTCCAATAATGCCAGTAGGATATCGAGCTTAGAGATGAAGTTGTATATCTATACTATATGTGATCTTCACAAAAACCCCAATTTGACTTCCATCATTCACGATTAACGACCTACGAACGTAAAAAAGTTAATTCTTTCGTCTTCAAAATTATACAAACGTACTTTTTAGTAGTTCCTGAGATTAGCGCGTTCAAACAAAGAAACAAATTTTATATTATTAGTATATTTTTTATTCCAAACGGATACCCTGTCTACTTAGGTGCACATATTAGCACATTCAGCAACAAAATATATGTACAAGTTCTATTAACTTTTTAGAACTGTTCGCGTTACCCTATCTCTTCACAGGTACCTTCGTGTTATATACTCTTTGTATATCCATTTTTAAACTCAGTTCTAAATCGCCCTCCCGGCAAGGAACATTCCGTATGCATTAGGTATCATCATTTTCACCATTACACGGATTATGTACCTACATAATTGCTACCTCTGAGGACTAGAGATTCGCCTCGTTCGTAAGTATAGCCGGCAACCAAGTCTCTCCAACACGAAACGCAAGAATTACGACACGGAGGACTAGGGAACTCTTCAACTTTTACGCCTAAAATGTCACATTTAATTATTCCACCGTTTCTTACGATTTACCTACTAAAGTAGGCTGCCTATTTAAGTAGGTACGTCGGTAGGTAGGTAGGCTATTAAGTAGGTAGATAACTATATTTTTTTACATACCGAGCAGCTTATACTAATATGGTCCGTATGTAAATAATAATAGTTAATAAACCTCATATTCTAAATTTACAACGTCGTAGGTTCCTTATGTAGGTGTCTGTAACAAAAACGTATATATAGTTGCAAGCTTACTTGCTTTTTCTCACTTCCTAGGTAATAAGGCCCATCTAGGAGTCTTACTTGTAATTACGTGGGATCCGTAAATCAGTTTTTACCGTATCGTGCACATGCATTTGATTCTACACGTTCACGCGAGCGAGATCTACTACTTTACCTACTAGTTTGTGGTGCATGGCAAAAAGTACGCTACCGCCATTTACGCGCATCGGTAGGTACGTCGGTTGGCGCCTCCACTCCCCCGCCCCACCCACCTCACGCAACCAATCACAGTAATCCACTCGAAATTAGAACTTTCCGCGCGATCACAATTACGTATGATGCGGTTTACGCGCGAAACGCAGAGGCGCCATTATTAATGTTACTGGAGGCAAAGGCATCGTCATTCAGCCTTTCGTGTAAGTATGCGATAGCAATCGTATGATTGTTATGCAACAAAAACCGCGTACAGCACGTAATTTAATAATCGCAACACCGGTTAATTGAATATCGATTTACTGGAAGGAGTAATGTAACTCATACCAACATACAATTAAGTATATATTAAAATTTAATTAATGAACGTATTAATGGGTTGGGGACCTTAATTCGACGCCCATAATCAATTATTGATGGACCACTTATCATTTACAAATGTTAAACTGGACATGACCACCTCAGTGAGAGCCGGCAAAAAATTCATTGCGTGTGGTTTCGTGACATTATCCGCAATTAAGGTTCAGGAATGTTGACCCCTTCTTATCAGATTCCTCAGATAGCAAGGTGGGTTGTGGTCAGCTAACAGTTATTTGAACATAAACAATTAATAATACTCTCCTTGGCCAAGATGTAGAACAAGCACATTATCAAAACTGGTTATTTCGTTTATCTTTAGAAATCTATAGGTACACCTACCCTTATTACCTATATTTATAAAAGGGTCATTCATTATTATTAAGAAGAATTAATTGATTAGAACTACGCAAAAGAGTAATTAACACAGAGTGTTAGGTATATTATAGATTAATTTGAAACCAACGCTTCAAAAGTTTTTAATTTAAGGTAGGTGGTAGAACACAAGTAGTTTGACCGGGGAGGTAGATATTACCGTCACCCTTTATTGTGTTTAACTTTAGAGCACAACTCCATACAAAGGACTATCCATCACAAAAAATGGAGAAAAAAATCATAAGAAGACCCCGGCCTTAATACCTCAAAGTTACGAACTAAAAAGTGAAAAAAAACTCTTTTATCATTTTATTTTAATCCTCAAACGCACCGCACGGCACACTTGGGAATAAAATCAAAACATCGGTCGCTAACGATCATATTATAATATTTCAAAGCTCAACGAATCTCAGACCAATCAATTCCTGAAAATTATAGCCATAAATTCGAGTGTCTGCCAAGATCATAAACAACGTTACTTTCGGGCATTACTCATTTAATTACGTAGAACGTAGTACTTTAATAATAAATTATAGAACAAGAACAGTTAGACCCCAAAAAATATGAAAAGTATTAAAAAAAAAACAAGTTCAATACCCTGAAATTAGTAAGAAAAAAGTGAAGCCCCATTGTTATATTATTTACTTCGTAATAGCAAACACACAAGGACTATCACTAATAACTGTGGAGAAAAATAATTGTTTCGACAATTTTATTTCCGTATGTGTCCCATACCTCCCCACGGCACACTTGGCAACAAAATCTAAGCATCGTTAGCGACCGATGGTAATATAATATCTCAAAGCTCAATTACACCATTCGTCAGCCCCTCTTTCGCTGCGCACCAATTTTGTCATTCACCATGTCTTATGATGGAAACTCAGAGAAATCAAAAGGTTTCTTCCAGTATTAACACAAATTCGAGCGTCTGCCAAAATCATAGACGATATTCATATACAATGTGACCTTTCGGATTTGATGATAGACACTAGACCAAGAACTATCCCATCACAAAATAGTACATTGAATACTCTAAAATTAGTTATTAAAAACACAAACCATGGCACAGTCTACGTAAAGGACTATCCATCACAAAAAAATGGTGAAAAAAAATGAAAGTCTTCAATACCCCAAAATCACGAACTGAAAAATGCAAATTAATCATTTTACGATTTTATGAACCGTGCCTCGTAAGAAGGCACGTGATACCTCAAACGCACCGCACGGCACACTTGGCAACAAAATCAAAGCATCGTTAGCGACCGATGGTAATATAATATCTCAAAGCTCAATTACACCATCCGTCAGCCCCTCTTCCGCTGCGCACCAATTTTGTCATTCGAAATCGTCGAACCTGCTCCCAACCCGTTATGGGATTAATTAATGGTCGCTCGCCATAAGTCGATGTAAAGCAGACCTGTCTTATGTATAAGAAATTCGTTGGAAGCCCGTATTTCATCGTGACTACATCAGTCAAATCTGCGCTTGATATTCCGTGGATAACATTCGTTACGACAACGCAGACACTGATCCCACACTTTACATCGTATGCTGAATACATTTATTTTTTTAGGAATCGCTCCCTATACAGCAATAACGGAGCTTGGAGGTTCTTGGGTATCTGAATCTCAAGTTGGGATTTCGCTCCATAATTGCCCCAGATTGGCGCAGTAACTAGAAGCGATTTTATTGGATGCCTGCAGAGGGTTGGCTTTTTCTAATCATGTTTTTTTATATATTAATAGCTATATTATGGCAGATTTTTAAATATAAAGATTTACTTCTTCTTCTAGAATCAGTCCCTCATTCGCTTCCGTATTAGCCTGCACCACCGCATGAAAATTTGCTCAAGGAAGTGACTTTTTTAATTTGGTCAGACTATCATGTTGGCGAACGGCCGAATCGTAGCAATAATTAGTATTTTTAACCGACGAAAAAAAATAGAGGAGGCTCTCAAGTCGACACTTTTTACAGAGTAGTCCGATTTTGATAGATCTTTTTTTAATAGAAAGTCCTATAAAAATTTTAAAAACAAATTTCAAAACTTAGGGAAAAGTCTTCTTTAAAGATATTAATTTTCATAAATTCTAACCATACTTTTTTCAATAGACGGAACCTATCCTACCTACCTACCTACGACCCACACGCTTGACCGGTTGTGTTTATTTTTCTTATTTATTGACATCACGGAATTCGATTCGCGGTTTTAAAACAAGACAATCATCGGTAATATTGGATGTTTGGCTCGTAACACCTTTGCCTTACGGTAAAACAAGAAGCGTTATTGCCTTCTTGCCGACTTATCCGAACATCGATATTTAAATTTGAAATACTCTTTATCGAAGTATAGCTATAATACAGCCAATATACGTGTATTATTATTCTGGCAATTTAAATAAAAATCCGAAAAAGTATAAGTCGGTTTAATTTACGAAGGGTTTCTATATTATATACCAGTTAAGGCGAAGAAAATATTTTTTGCAATGTTTTAGCAAAATGTGTGTAAATAAAACGGACAAAAAGTCTCTCCGGCGGGGAATCGAACCCCGGTCTCCCGCGTGACAGGCGGGGATACTTACCACTATACTACCGAA
>DWNR01002656.1:0-12721 GCA_018250455.1 Polygonus leo
GTTTCATCAAAATCCGTCCAGTAGTTTTTACGTGAAAGCCGCACAACAGACAGACAGACAAAAAATTTAAAATGTTTATTTTTGGCTTGTGTTACTTTTATGAAGACCCCTAGGAGTATTTTTTCTAGTTTTTATTCAATGTCAAATCAAAATTTAAAAATTTAAAAATTAAAAATGACTTAATGTATAACAAAAGCAACATACTTGGCATAAGCCTTTTCCAGAAGGGCTGGCCATAGCTGCTCACTGTGGCTGGAGTGCATGAATGCCAGTTTGCCGTGCACTGTTGGTAACCGGTCATCCACCAGAACTTCTACCCATTGCCCGCACCACCAAATTCGGAACCTGAGAAAGAATATACACTTAACGTGAAAATAATACATTAGCTGCATCATTTTCTATACTATACATATTCTATACCTATTCTATACTAGCCCTTAATAGTTTTTGTGTCGTACAACGGTAGTAATATATGTTATCCATCTGATGGTAAGTTTTCAGTGCCGCACCTATATTATTAATGAACCCAAGTACGATTGGATCGTACCTGAGGTTAACCACAGAGGAGATGGTGTCTCTGTTGACTATGATGTTCGCATCTTATGTAGGAGGACTATGAAGGTGGCGGTAATACCTTCCCGGTCGCCCTTTGTTTAGTGTAGTATCTAAATACCTTAGAGGATAAATTAATAACGTCCACAATTAGAGGCACCAAATAAACCGTTAACTATCAGGAGTTCATGACAGCTCATTGCACTGACAAATCGGCAACGGAAGGTTTAGCACTACGCCGTATGGCTCGTAATTTCAACTGAAATGTCATAGGTTACTTAAAAACCATTCGCAAGAGGAATCAGCTTGATGTACGACGACTCACTCTCGGCAGATGTGTTATGACTATTTTATTATTTTGATATGCAAAAATGACATCAAAAACTCAAAACCCATATCGATAACTCTAATTTTGGATCCATGTCATCTGAGTGCAGTCATAAGTAACTAATAAAATAATTGGTAAGTAAATTTGTACGTAGCAGGATCTGAAGACGGTTGTCGTAAGCAGAACACTTACTATGAGGTGCAGACTTATGTGTTACTTATACTTTAGAAATAAGAGAAAAAGGAGTCGATTTATGTGCAATACAATTTAACTATTACCTGAATACTCCTGCATAATTCGAATCGATCCTTTGGTCAGCGGGAACCACTCTGTAGAATAAGCCCTTGCACAAGTACAACACCCGGACGCACGAAAGAAGCCATTTGTCTCCTGAAACACAGTTTTAATACAATTAGGAAAGAAAGTTTTAGGAAAGGAACGTTTAGTTTTTCAAAATTGTTACTAAATTGTCGGTTAAAGTTAAATGTTTCTTATGTATGTCGCAGTTTGAACAGCTTTATACGTTAGAAAATCAATCTGTTTGTATACGAGTATTACAAATATCAAATTATAGGGGTTCAACCTAATAAGAAGCATGCGAATTTTTATTCAAAATTTAGTGTTCGAGATAATAAACACCATAGTAGTACCTACTTGGTACGAACGAGATGTAGCAAAATAAAATATTTTTTTTAAGTATAAATATAGTAACTGAGTCAGCGGTTCACGTGATGGTAAGTGCCACTGTCACTCATGGACTTGCAATCAACCTCAATTATGATTACCTATATCGTATCTAACCTCAACCACAAATGCATTGCTGCCTCTGAGGACTAAAATGTATTCGCTGTATGTAAGTAGGAATGACACGACCACGAAAACCGAAACACAATTATTTTACGCAGTATTATAAGGGTGGCGGTGGTACCTCCATGATCGAACTGCACGAGGTACACTGGAAATACCCATAAAGTGTGAAAGCGGCGCACGTTTACGTAACATCATAATCATAATACATCTGAGGCGATACCGTTACGCCTTCCTTCTCACGGCTCACTTGTGGATCAGTAGCGCACAACAATCAGGTCTCTACTTTTCCATATTTTCTATTTCTCTTTAACATATTCGTTACTATGAATCGTTCTTTTCACTAGTAAAGCTATGAATAAATTATCGTGTGTTCGCGGTTTGTACTAATTTGTTGCCTATTCGAATTAACAATACAAAAATAACAATCTGTCTAAATAATAATGTTATGATCATTCCATACTGGACCATTTTTGTTTGTCGTATAGTGTTATGTAAATATAGAGCTAACCACAGACAGAAATGTCACTCAATTACAATTTTCGTCGTAACGAGAAATCTCCGTTGTAATAGGAGGTTGTAACATTGGTTTCTCTCATACAGACGTATATATATGCATACTCTATTTATCTATTCTATTCTTGTTTGTATTTGAATTAGTCTTGACCTGAACTTGGTGTGTGTGATGATAGGTATATATATCTACCTTTCATTGCAAATAGAGATGCGATGTGATTTAATAATGTTCTCAGTTCTAACCCAAAATTCGCAAAATCGCAATGCTGTAATAAATGAACTAATAGTTATTCGTAGTTTAGTGCCATGATATTAGATTGTAACACATAATATTCGCATCCCAAAGCGTATTCGCCATTCGCATCGCATAATAATTATGAAGATTAAAATAAAATAAGAGTGGATAATATAGGTCGTCCACAAAACATATTAAATAAATGATAAGTTTACTCATAATTAGCTCATTGAAAATTATTTAATAATAGCCATACTAAACAGGTTGGAAGGCGTAAAAATAATCCACATAAATTACTGGAGACTAATAGGTAAATAATTCGCTGTAGCGACATGTAAAATCTTAGGTAGCTTATAGTCTCTTATGTATAATTCACATCAAATATTATGTCAGTAATAACCAAATGGAATATCCTCACATATGACATAACCATTATAACATATCATAAGGTGCTCCTTTAAAATGTCAGAGGGATGCAATGGTGTGCTACTTAAATTTTGTGAAGTGCATAGAAATAAACCATATAATGTACCTCGACACTATATAGTACTATGTGAAATTAAGCTAGGCATAACATTCAGATACATCTTCAGACATGATGCTTACCCTTTGTATTTCTATACAAAGTATCACCTTTGAAGGGTTGGAAGAAAGAATATTCTTTCTCAAATGCAGTTAAGGTTTCAGGCTTAGTTTAAATTGTATCAGGTCTTACATTAGATTAAGCGAGATAAAGCGTTAGGCATTGTTTGAGACGGTCGTAACTCACCCAGTCTGCCGGACACCACGTCGAAAGTATCGCTGTTGTCGACCAGGAACGCTGGGTTCGCGTACAGTTCCTGCAAGCCATTTCGTAACTAGTTGAAGTAGGAAATAGAAACAATTGGCATTCGGTTTGAAGTAAACGGTTTGAAGTTAGAGGCTTAGATAAATCGATTATTCCTAATCAAATTAAACGTTTTAATAACAGGGTGAAAAGAATGCAGATGTGCATACGGTACCCGTTACTCATACCTATTCCCCCATACGTTTGGCCACATTTAAATTACGACTTGAAGCTACATTATAAAAGTAAAAAAATAGTATATTTTTAACAGAATTTCAAAAAATATACATGAAATGATGTTAAAAACTTGCTACAATTGTTACGAAATGAATGAATGAAGTGTCTTGTAACCAAATGTTTAACATTAATCTAATTGCAATGTACATAAAAAGTTAAGACGAATGTCATAAAGTTAGCGAAAGTAAACTCACACAGCTGTTAACAGCTCATTTACAAGTGCGGTACAAATAAGTTGTCTAATTATATTTTCCAGTCGCCTTCGAGCAACCTTGATTTTTGTAAATACGTGACACTTTTTGTGCAATTAACTGTTTCAGTTATACGACGCTAAATCGCAGAACTATTCGAATTTTAGTGACATTTTGAACGTGTAGAAAAATTAAGTACAATCTAAATTATTATAATGCTATCTTTTACACATACTTAAAAGCAACCCAGATTATAATTATATAACAAATAAAGTTCGGTATTTCGCTCGAGAACAAACGTGAAAGTATTTTTTACTTTAGCTTACTACTTATTAATATACATTTGCTAGCTCTAATGTCAAAATTCAATTATTCGATTTTTGGTCTATAAATGCGCGCATGCGGAAGCTTATTGAACAATAAACAAATGTTTAAGTATTCATTGTCTTTGAATATAGTTTCCAGGTGTTTATGTAGTAACGCAGTTTTACACCTACGATCGCAAAATCCAGTCTGAGTCTTTGATTGCCTAGCCGGTTTCAAGCTTAAGCAACCGATATAGTTGGGCATGATAATAATGTAACAGCTAATTATAATTCTAGGAATTATTATATAAATTGTTTGTGCTTAAAATAAGGTTTATATACGCTTGACCCTGATTTAGATCTTTGGAATAAAACTTAGTATATGGAGACGTTCATCTAATAAAATACCATGCTACATGATAAAAATGTGGTCAAATACTCGTATATCAAATAAATTTGTTTTATTTTATTTAGTATTAAAATACCGGTATCTCTGCTAGTATTCTTTTTGTGTCAGGTGAACAAGCTCTGTGGCCAATGACATGAGTCGCATAACAAACGCGCAACCACAAAAAGTTACAAAACACTGCGACCGTTGTCATACCTACACATTGATCTGTTAAAGTTGTACACTAGCCACTTTATTAGGCTGACCAATTTCACTTTCATCATTAGTGGTGCAAAAGCGTAATGTAGGTATGATTAACTAGTCGCATATTTATCTTGTGTTATTATGTTTATTTTACTTTTGCTAACTCTTTCTAACAAAATAATGCACTAAAAACAATTCCATACAATAGTATTAACCATAAACATTCGCCAAGGAATTGCATCGCGATGTACAAAAGTGTATTGAAGATAAATTCTAAAGCTACAGTACAGATTCTAATGTTTAATTTGTTCACAAATTAAAAATACATTATTCAAAACGTATTTTATTAAAGTAAGTTAACTGGCAATAATAGATTTTACATATGAAATTCGGCAATTGGACTTTTTAACCAAAAAGTGTATTCCAATTTCGCAATACAGTTAGATACGAAACTCAAAATTACAGCTTGCTTGTATTGTATTTTATCCTTAAATATATAAAATATATTTTCAAAAGAATGTTTTGGATTAGTAACGTTGTGTTTACAATACATGTGTACATATAATTATTACTAAAATGCTCCATAATCGAGATGGAAAAGACGCTCATTTTCATCGTCTCCGAGATGCCGTAATGGCTGACTGCTTCGATCGTCAATTGCATAATTTATTATACACCACATCATATTATTCATCATATTATTAAACATTGTATGAATTATATTGAAATAAAATAATAGTGGCAGTTAGTGTGGCTGCGTAGGTTTTGAACATGTTTTCTCTTTATTATCAATATTCTATATTGAAACTGAATTATTATTTGTTTAATTGAACAATTTGTTTAGAAATATGCTGTATTGTAAAATAGAATACTATGCTATTTCAAGCATAGTAGTCTATTTTACAATACATACCTAATTATAGCTGGCTATAAAACTGGCATGCTTTAACATTATGTCGATTACATGTAACTATATTAAATTTGTAGGAAATATCTGGTACGTAATTACTAAATACGTACACAGCCTACTATTAAACTGTAGTTCGTTACGACTTGGGACACGAACACATAATTAACTTGTCATACGTCGATAAAGTTACGGGTTTACAGTTAAATCTTGGAAGGTTCCAATTAAAGGCTTGTCTTTAGGTAAATATAGAAATACTTTTAATAGAGTCAGATTAGAGCTTTAGCAAAAACATTTAGATTTTGCAACATATACAAGCCCACAGAGTACACTTTCAAAATGCGTTTATTTTATTGTACCTTATTTTTATAAATCGAAGGATAGACACGATAGGTACATCTTTAGAAGCTAAACAAATGTTTTACACTCAAAAGTATACCTTCAATAATAATTATGTATTTATTTTCTGTTGTAATTTAGGCAAAAATCGGTAGGTACCTGTAATATAACTAAGTTGATAGTGGTATTAATTACATTTGTTTATTCAAGGCCATTGGTAGGTATATAGTTTAATTTATGAGCATATTTCTCGAGATTTCAAGAAAGGTGAAAGTAATCGAGTGGCGAATGACACACTTTTGAACAAACCGGCGCTTGCAGGGGACTCTGAACCTTGTTTCAATATGATAACCAGTTTTGGAGGAAATAGTGAACTCCGTATGCGTTTTCGGCTTGAATTCATAAAAGCGATCGTAAATGTTGGAAACCATTTCGCTTTTTAACGTTTAAATTTGCAAATCAATAGTTGTTAATAGTCAAACAAAATAACAATTATTTTGTTTGACTATTAACAACTATCTTATGAGTATTCTACAATTCCTAAGTAGTTTACCTATCATGTTTGTGTATTAAACTTTTTGTAGTAACAAATGAGCATGGAGAGGAGATATATGTAATAAACTCTACTTTGAATAGAACCCTTATCTGCAATCCATCGTATTTCATACTTCACCAATTAGCTTACCATTTATTACAAAAAAAAAACTTATCTTTGGCCTTATTTATCACTAAATATATGTCTGAAAAATATGTCCGTAACGTCGGAAACAAACTATTAATAACTAATAATTGATTAGAAAGTTAGTAAATATATCTTACCTTGGCTCGTTTCCATTCAAATGTGAAAGGTGGTACTTGATGGTAGAACACCGACGGTTGTATGGCAGGAAAGTCAGGGTCCTCCCATAGAAGCTGTCGCTGAAGACAGCTCGCTTTTATGCGCTCGAAGTCCGTCATTATAAGCTGCCTATAAAATAGTACTATTTAGGAATTGTTTATAATATTTTACACTTATATACGAATTCTGTATCTTGCTTTTTCTGTGTTGTTCTTTATGTTGAGTTTTGAGTAGTTCTATATGAGGTTAAGAAGCCTTGGCGGTCGAAACTGATGAGAAGCAAAAATTAATATAAATGAAACCGTTTCATGGAGACGTGTTAAGAATGTTGTTCCATAAAGACATGTTAGTCACTCGTGTAGGTGCAACAACTGCCTTATATAAAGATGTATATAATGTAGGTTTCGAATGCCCTTGGAACAAGAAATATACGTATACTCATATTATGTCGCTGATAGCTACATGGAAATGGGTATATTTAATATATTAAATAATACATTATATCTTATTTAAAACTTAATATTTGCAGAATAATCGCAAAAACAAGCGTTAATTACATATACAATCTCACTTTGTGCACATTCTCGTTAATTTCATAATTTTCTTTTAGAAACAACAGTGAAATTGTAAAAAATGACAGATACGACAATCGTGATGTATTTAAGATGTAATGCATAGAGAAGACATTACAACAAAGACATAGTAGCGAGATAAATGAAAATGTGATGTGAAAAAAAAGAGTTATTTCCATTGTAAACTAGAACAATCGAATAGTATTTTCATTAGAAGAGAGAGAAATTGCAATTGTACCCATGGATGACATACTATCCATATAATAGTCCTATTCCATCAACGAAAGCTGTCTCGCTTATCGATCGAGTTGACGACAACGTTTTATATATCGCTAACCTCAAGAATAGTTCCGCTTAACAGCGTTTCACAATTTCACTGGAAATCCCAATTGGATTGGTTTTGCCTATGATAAGCGCTAACTTTTCCCTTATTTATTAAAGTAGAAGAAAATCACGCTAGTGTTTGTGATAATGTAACTATAGATATCACTTTCTTTAATATTGTGTAAATGTATTGTTTGAAGAAAAGTGTATGATATGTCAAATAGCAGAATGTGTAATAAACATACTCCGGAATTTTCTTGTTGTTGTGATTAAATGCATTTTACACTTCGCAGTCTTTTACTTAATTCAAGAAGAATGATATGTGCATATAGAAGTACCGAGTGTACAACGTACAAATCATATTACTGGAGCCGCGGCTATCTCAAACTGTACAAGAATTATAAACGAACGGTAATCACATAACACTATTTATTATGGACGTAAGTTGCATGATTTCTTTTTATTAGGTCATAAATGAAACTGCCTTTTGCATATATCTATTGGCAAAAGTAGTAACAGTTATGTATAAGTTTAACTGACACGAGGGAAACTGTTTCCTATTAAATCCAAATTATTTACACATATGTAGATTTCGTGCCCTTATTTAATTAGATTGTTTGCTTTATTTGTTCTATTTAGATTGATTCTGATTATAACACAGTATTACTTATTTATTATCAGGTAGAGATAATGGTGCCATGTGTAAGACAACGATATAAATAGTAACCGCAGATGATGAACCATTTACTAAAATTAAATTATATTTTTCAATAAACAATATTTTAGCAAAATCTTTTTGCTGTCTCTAAACCTGCCTCCTAAATTAATTACTTCATTCATTTTTAGCACTGCTAGTTTATATTTATTTCTTTAACATCGTTGTTAGTTTACTACTACTACTTTAAATACGGTACTGAAGAATACGTTATGCTATACAATTGCACTGCAATACATAGATATAAAATTGTTTGCGCATGGAATCAAACCGTTCTGAATTTTATGAGAACTGTGGCTACATCAGTGTAAATAAATGACTACAGCTGTTGCGTAAGATTGCAACACCGTTGTAAACATTAAGCACTGTAGATACTATATTACTTCAGAGCCTCGTTCTGAGCGTTTCAGAATTCTAGCGTTCGTATTGTTATTGTATGTAATTGACTGAAACAAATCCAGCTTCTTAGACAAACGTCCGGAAAATTACACGCGTACCGTTACCTGCACTTTAGATAGATATAACATTTTTGTTATGAATACAGAAAGCAATTAAGATTTATTAATATTAAAAATAAATTTATTGACGGAGATTTAGAAAAGAATATTTATTGACGAATTTTATTGTCTTTACGTTAAGTTAGTACAGTACATCTATGTTACTTGTTACCTATTTACAAATATTGGTGGTAGATATTATATGTACCTATATTATATATTGTTTATCAATTTATTTGTGATTTCCTGCTTGAACACATTGAAATAAATTTTCTGTTTCAACCAATATGCAGTTAAGTTTTAACGACTTGTGTACTGTTAAAGACAGGTGTTGTTGTGTGTACTCGTACTTATAATGTATCATTGGTAGACAGGTGTTCATTAAGATATATAGCGTATCGGATCGTCGACCAACGTTAAAGAAAATACTAGAGCGAATGGAACAAGTTAGAGCGACCCACTTGTTCAGCTCTCCATTCCGCATTGATGAGTGGAAAGGAAGATTAAAGTATGTATGGTGCGAATGTTGGGACGGCCTTAGTGAGGAGGAAAGCGGACTGGTTGTATACAGTGAGTACCTACCTATTATGTTAATACAGCATCTATGACTCTATGATTGACTGATTGTTATGACGCAAACATTTGAATTATACAAGATTTTGCTTTTTAATTATTTAACGTATTGTTTTATACTGTTATCACACTTGTTTATGCATAAACAGATAGAATCGATCCATAAAAAATAAAGGCGGCCACATTAGCCTTATATATGAGCTAGAAATAACAGTGCCGCTTTAAAATACCGAAGCGTTCTTCGTTTGTGATGCGACGCATCGTGAGAATGACCTACCGGATACACGCGCACGTGCTCCTCCGCGGCTTCGTTTAACCATTCACAATTTGTGCTTATCTGGACTGCGCCATTTGGTGAACTAGATGTGAACAGGCAGAAACAAACCAAACACGCGACTGAGATTTGTGGTTAACGCACAAATTGGCCTGTTAGAAAATCTTACGGATACAATTTGTAGAAAACAGAAAGTTTTAACGGGTACGGTTGAGGCTGATTTGAAAATATCCAAGTGTAAATGTGGCTTTATATGTTTTGCCATCTTACCTCTGTTTCATAATGTTGCATTGTTGTCAAAATGTATACTTACCCACTTATGTCACGTATTATAATGTGTAATATTTTAATAAAAGTAAATATTTTATTTATCACATGTAATATTCCATTAAATATAGTATTTGAATACACGAACTATATCTTATGTATAAACCAAACAAACGCGCTGCATAAGATTAATGATGAACCCAAAGTATATGCCGCGAGAAAAAACTTTCGATGAAAGTTTTTCGGCTGGTTGTTTTCGAAGTTAATTTATTTAAAAGAGATTGAATTAAAAAGAGATTAGTGATGCGCGTGTGTGTGATAAGCTGCTGTTCTAGACAAAAATATACATATTATGTACAAAAGATACTTACCTAGTATACATTCATACATGCCTACATTCTTATTAAAATTATTTTGGTTGAGTCCAATGTGTACTAAAGTTCGATATTTTGAGATATAATAATACTATAATAATGTGCCTGTGACTCCTATACCCAACAAAAATACAATAAACAGACAATATTCACTTTTAAGATTAGATTTGGTTTGATAATAATTTGAGTTCGAATGATGCATTTTTTTCTTGGGTCTCTTTTCTATCTTTTTAAGGTCTTTTTCATTTGATATCTTACATTTTATTTATTGCTATATACAGTTAATTACAATACTTTAAGTAACAGCAAGCTGATCTGTGATCCTTATGTTTGGCGCTAGAGGTGTCTACCAGAAACCTATGTCTATCTGCTAATAAATTAAACAGGAAATTTCGTTGCGCTATATAATTTTGTGTTTAATTTATTACGATAGGATTTAGATCATGCCAGTTGTTTTGTGTTAAACTAAGCAATACCTAATTGAATCACGCGCGATAATAATAACTAATCAAGAATCGAAGGCAACTGTTTTCGTGCAGACAATAAACATTAGATTGAAATCAAGTATCATAGTCTTGATAATCCTGATGATATGCGATGCGATTTTTGTATAAAAACTTTTATATACGGCTAGTTTTTCTTTCAACTTATGACTAGTCTAAAAAATCCCCAAGTGGTAATGTTAACTCTAAATGGCGTTATTAATAAAAATGTTGGCATTTTAAAATAACATATTGTTTTTCTTTTATTATATGCCACAGGATATTGCAAGATGTAAATTTGACTTTTATGTGATATCATAGTTGCCTTCTAAGAACAATGATGTCACTATGATTTTTTAGACAAATAACTAAACAAAAGCTGGTTTTAAAACTTATATTTTTCTTAAAAGGATTAGAATGATGAATAGTTGCGTGCCTTTGCATGTGAAAAAATAATTTGTTTAATATTTAACATTATTTCATGATTTTCGTTTGTATTTCACGCGATATGATATACTAAAAGTAGTGCAACTAAACAAACACTATATAAATATAGATGGAATATTGTAAACTGATCTGCACGTACATAAGATTATCGGTAAATCATAATGTGGGGGAAACCATACCCCCAAAATTATACGTACCTGGAGGAAGCAACTCTTAAGTCTCCGCAAAGTTTAGCCAGCAAACTCAATATACCTACTTGTAAAAGTAGTTCATTGCTCAACCGGTTCGCGCTTACGACAATACAAAACAAAAATACTTTCACGAATAAACACAAGTTGCCATGTTACTCGGTCCTTTACGCTGCGTTCGTTATTAATATTGATTTACCTTAGTTATGAAGTGACATTGTCCAAAACACTCCACTCCACAGATAGTCAACGGACCCACTCACGTGCGGTGTACGCCGCGGCGTAACTGGTTTCCTCTTTGCCGCTGGACTTCTCGAAAGAGGTATCCCCTCTCTCGCTTGAGAAAGGTAAGCACCACGTTTAATGAGAGAGCGTTTTTATATTTATATTAACTAATTTCTTCCTAAACGCAAGGCCTGACGTAAATACTTCTATAGAAAGAGATTTTACTGTATCTAATTTAAATCACTTCACCTTTACTATCTTAGAAATAAGTCTTATTGGAAATAAATAAAAAATATATTCATTTTTTGAAATATTAATATATACTCCTATAGAGTTATTTTTTATTTGCAGACTATTGTTTGTGCTCGTAAAATATGTATCTATTGTAATGGAAAAAAATGCACGCCCAAATAAGTTTGTGACAATTAATATGAAAAGCTTATGGCAGAACTTTCCAATCGCTTTCCTCCACACTGTGATACTACAGCAAGTTACAACTCAAAAACCGCGCTCCGCAGCTCCGTCACAGTGAGGAGACAAACACCTTTAAAACGGAGCAGTTTCGTTAAATACACAATTCGTTTTTACTTTTATATTTATCTCCTAATTATCATGAATGTAGAATGTAGGAAGGCACGTTCCTTTGAACCCACTAATTCAGAGTTTGCGAATTGAACAAAAAGCGTCTTAAAAACGATGATAGCTAATTTTTTTACCACTAATTATGTTTCAAATGTAGTATTCAAGTGCGAAGTATATAAATTAATTTACAAAAAAGTAAATTTTATTGTAATTTAATGATTCACCTGTAACTTTTGATAAAATAAACAAATCAGTATTCATTCTAACTCTTCATACAAAAGATTTCAACGCGTTATCTTCTGATAGGTAAAAATATTTGTTACAAATAAACTAAAATTTGATTCGTACTTACTTTAATTACTGTTGTTTTATTATAAGATACATGGAAATAATATAATTCTATAAGGATAAATGTCTAGGCTGATTCGTTAATAAAAATCCTTATAAAGTTAGACATACATACATACATATCTTCACGCCAAATCCCTAACGGGGTAGGCAGAGAGTATCGAGTGCCAAATGGCACGG
>DWNR01002657.1:0-12718 GCA_018250455.1 Polygonus leo
TGCATTGGCGGTCCCTCTGGTGCTGCAAATGTCCATAGGCGGCGGTGACTACTTACCATCAGGTAGCCCGTCTGCCTAATCGCTAGGTTTAGATATAAAAAAAAGAAATACATCTGTTTAAGTTCGAACTAACTAGCTATCACGGTCACATGAGATACAGCATGGTGTTAGACAGACGGACAGCGAAGTCTTAGTAATCGGGTCCTGTTTTTACCTTTCCCGTCCCGTACCCGGACCCTCAAAATTGAGTACAAAATTTCACCGTAATCGGTCCTTGGTTGCGACGGACGGACTGACAGACACACAAGGCATCTAAGGAATTCTTCTTGTTATTTGGACATTCGGAACCCTAATAAAGTTTGAGTTGGAAAATACAACAGACGAGTATAAAGGAAACTGGAAAACGAGACGACGTAAGCCATAAAACAGGAACTTTATAAACTGTTGATAAAAGCGCCTTAAAAGTGTACGACTTTCTCATAACTTTTGTATTCATCATAGCTGTTATTATGCACTTAGCGTACTAATACTACTAAAAATATTTGTAAAAATATGTAAAAATATCTGAAGTTTCTTAGCGGGTGATACACACTTGGCAATTGAGAGCTCTGCCGTTACATGTATGTATGAGACTTTAATCCTCGGGTGAAGCCACGTATTGGAACTTTGGAGTTTCGATTAGAACTAATAAATAGTTGTAACCCAAGGTTTAGATATGAAGGACAGCGGTCACACGGTGGAAAAAAAGGTGCGTCATTGACAAAGTTTTTGCTTTCGACGTTAGCACACACACACATCTTCACGCCAAATCCCTATCAGGGTAGGCAGAGAGTATCGAGTGCCAAATGGCACGGTTCTGACATACTCATACATACATGCTCGACCTTAGCGGGACTTAAAAATACGCGCATCATTTTAAATTCCTCCTAGGTTCTGCCCATTTGTTCACACCGATAACTCCGTCCTAAAGGAGTTTAGTACAGAACTCGCAGCGTAAACCAGCTTTACGATAGCCATAACTACAGGAACCCTTGTTTCTGCGTCAACATTGCCTACAATAATCACTAAACAAGAATGGGCCTCGGTTAAAAAGGCAGTTGATTCAAAGGGACCTGTTAAGCGAAATCAGACCTTATTGCGTGGGATTAAGGGTTAAGTAATATGTGTGTTTGAAGAAAAAAGTGACCGGAACACGCTCGTACAAAGAAAACTCATAAACGCATGTTTAACTAGCGATGGAAATGTGAGTTGAAAATCTTTTTCTTTTCATAAATATTCTTGGGTAATATTTCTGATTTTCTTCTTGTTTCTACTAGAAATGCAACCATTGAAAAATGTATTCTTAGTAAGAAGTATAGATTACTTAATACAAGTACGACCGCACTATCAGACACACTTCCATTTGCTAAACAAACCTTTGATTCTATTACTAAGGCTTCACTATTCTTCTGTCACAGGATCGATCGATTGACTCAAAACATTCTAAAACTACCCAATATGGTAGATACATGATATTTTGGGGGTTCTTTTTTATCGTATAAAAGTCAAGAGGTTGACACATTGCTACTGAGATGTTCGCCTCGTATGTAAATTAAGTCGGACACCACGCCTCTGCAAGCCGAAAAACAAATAAATTCTTGACTGAATATGAGGGAGGCGGTGGTTCCCCGGTCGAGCTGCGTAAGTTCGATCACCAGGTGTTATAGCTATTATATTAATACCCAGATATTCCCAGAGCGCTATGACATGGGATTCGTCAAAAATGGGCGACGGTGAACACTAACCATCAGGTGGCTCGTCTGCCTTATTGCTAGGTTAAAATATAAAAAAAACACCAACATGATAAGTGAACATTTATATTTACGTACACATTTTCATATTTCGGTTCATCAGATTCCTATAATAAACTGATGAACGGACAGAATGAAGAATCTTGAATATGGAATTTTGTATGCATACGCACCCTTTGGGAATGAAAAGCTAAAACATAATTGAACTCGAAAGTCGATTAAAACTTAGGGCTCCCACAAATCTTTTTTAAATTGAACTAAATGAAAGTCTTAATCACAAAAATCATTATTATGACGTCTACAGTCCTTATCTAAATTCTGTCATCTGTCATCTGACGCCGGGTGGGATATCCAATGTTGATGACAACGTCCTAAGCCTCTGATAATTACACTTTGATTGCAAAAGAAGGGAAAATATAATGGGTCCGTAGCTTATTCATAAGTTCCTTCTAAAATACTTTTAGCTACGAAAAGAATTATTTATTTATTTATTTACAATTTTGTTTACAACATAACACGGAAAAGGAAACACAATACTGAGAAAGTTGTACACGGATCAGCTTATTTCATTAAGAAATTTCTTCCAGCAGACCCAATATAGGAGACTTGATATGAAGATTAAGGTTAAGTTTCGATCAAGAAAATGATTAGATATTTGGTTAGTATTAAATAAATTAAAAGTAAACCATAAGTATTTGAGTGACATTATTTCAATTTAGTATGTCAAAATAAATGCCAACAATGGGTTTGCAGGTGATTCCTCAATATGCCTTCTTAAAATTCTAATCGGTACTAATATTAGCTTTTTTTGTTATGCTTTCACGCTTTAATTACAAAACCAATCAACATGAACTCCTGTTAACACCCAGTGCATAAAAGAATCTCTATCGAGAAATAAATACTGTTCCAGCGGATATAAAAAGTATATATTCTTTGCCATTATTGACGAAATTGTGTCTTATATTTGGAACCGTGGATGGATCTGCTGTACACACACGCTCTATTGTTTGGAGTGATACTTTTGTACCCAAAGTATTAACATGTGCATTGCCATGTGATACAACTCGTTTAGTTTGATCGGGGAGGTATTACCGCCACCCTCATTTAATGTTTTTGTGCGGCAGTGTCTTCTTACCATCAGGTTAACTGCATGCTCGTTTGCTACCTTCGTATCCCAAAAAACCCTTAACCGACTTAAAAAGGAGGACGCTCGTATCACATCTGATTTTTGTTTGTGTCCTTATTTCAAAGGTTCTATTATAAGAAACTCTGACAAGCTCCACGGGATGCTCTCAACGAAATTTTATTATCTTGAATCTTGAGTTTAATAACTGGACGAAGTTGATGACGTCACCCTAAGTCTCCGATAATTACACTTTGATTGCTCTCAGCTTCTCTTGATGTCGGCGATAAAAATGTTTTCTTTGCATTCTCTTTGCGCCGTGAGAAAATTGTGATTTATTTTCGTAACAGCGTATTTTGTTTGCCCTCATTTTGTATGTAGAAATTCAGTACTTACTTTTTTCGGACTAATACTGTTTGGACAAGTTTTGTGTATTTGATAAATTATTAACCGACTCCAAAGTAAATGAGGAGCTTCAAGCTCGTATGTTTATTTTTTAAAATACATTCATGCGAGGATAGATTTTCAAAATTATTTTTTGTTTGTCTTAAGTGTATATTTTGCATCCGCAGGTCCTAGAGTATATTTACGCCGCACAGAAATTGTTCATTAGCAATGAGCTTTTCGAACGATACGGTTTAGTTTTCGGTCACACTGACACAAAAGTGACCATCTCAGTCCTCAGGATGGCAACGCATCTGTGTTCGATCTAACTGTGGACTTTAACCCTATTAAAAAAGTAATTTTGATACGTTTTTAAGGTATAAATGAGCAAAAGAGTATACATTCCACCCGAGAATATGTGGTCATTACTGCTTATGGACATTTGTAATCAAACCCAAGCACGATAGTGTCATACCTATGATTGACAGCTGTTGCGTTGCTACCACTGAGGACTAAGATCAAAACACATGGGTTGCTTCATTGAAGATTATCAGAGTGATGGTGATGCTACCTGGTAGCATCCAACAACAAGAGTTCTACTACCTACGTCTACTACTGATTTCGTTAGTACTCAATACTTTATTTCTGTCACACAAAAAAGCGGCGTGAACTTCCCGCCAACTCACTGTTTATTTTTAATGTTCCCGAGCTGTTTCGTGATTCAGTTTCGCGCCGCTATTTCGTATTCGGGACTCATTTCTGCTTTGTTGGGCGAATCGATCCTGTTTTTAGCATTCCGTATAGAACGTTGCATGTCGAATACCGATGTCCGGAGTCACGTTTTAATGCTTTTGCTGGGCTATTAGTTTATTAGTTTCCAAAATACTACGTCTATCAAAGTCTACGTCATTCTTTTCATGCTAGCTAGAATCCCATTCCATATCCAGAATTTGCCAACGGGATACTATTCAAATTCGTGTCAGTTCGTTGGTCTGCCAGTTTGTCTGTACATCGGTCCGTCCATCGCATGTATTTCTGTTGAACCGCAAAAACGTATAACTTTTAAGCAAAAAATCTAAATCTGTTTATCCGTGCTACATAGGAGCTACAAGTACAATGTCACTGACACAAATATGCACGTTAAAGTTTATCGTTAATGAGAGATGATAGAATTCTTTTTTCCTAACTCGTGGTTAAAAATAATAAGACTCAAAATCGCCGCATTAAAATCTTCGATCATGGCTAATTAATGCAACTTTTCACTTGTTAGTCATTACAAAAATCTCTTGTTTTGCAAACTTTCCATCAATTGTATGGGCATCGTGGTGCGCCCTTTACTATACTTTCGAAGTAACTCTTCGAGTAGACTTATGAGCAAGTTTGCTAATTAGCCTGTTCCCGAAGACTTCACTCAACTTTACTTGAGGTTATTTCCTTACAACTCTTAGGGGATGAGAAAGAGAAACTAGATTAGTTTGTTGTGCAACTTTCACTCTTATTACAACAGCGGTTAAACTTAAATTATGATGTGCGATGCAACCGTCGGTCTTAACACGAAACATTGCATGGCTAACTCATAATTAATCTTCGAAGTGTATGTTTTAATAACAGCAATTTGGAAGTCTTTATTTAGGTAGCGAAGAACACGTAATAGTTTTAATGTTAATTTTGAATGGATGAAATTTACTTTTTTGGCAATTTCGAACTAGAATTTTATGCTGTAGCGCCGGCTTTTTATATAGAAGTAGCAAATCAGCAGTCCACCTGCTGGGTTGATCACTTACGGTACTGACATTTGGGAGGATGTTAAACGCACTGTTACATACAAGCAAAATCAATACCTAAATTTAAAATTATTGTCGACTCAGCAGTAATAGCGCACATCGATAAAAATTAAAAAGTAAATGTGTTTATGTATGTTTTTTTTACCTAATAGACAATAATTGGGTATATAGACCCCATATTTTGGTAATTTCATTGCTTGTCTCCTAACAGCAGCGAATCGCTACCCAGCTACGGTTCTCTTACCTTGGTAATTGCCGGCTGGCGGAGTTTAGCAAGTTGTACAAGGGTCTACCGAGATCCCTAAACGCGAGAAAAGTAGAAGTAAACAAATGTTATATATATTTTGTGTATAAGTTGTGTTGTGATAATTAAATAATCATAGTGCGGTAACGAATAAATACTTATTTTTTTTAAACTTAAATACGGTGCCGTCTAACAGTCCGTTTCTCGTTCTATAGCTAAATGTTGTAATGATACAACTTAGCATCCTCTATGCTCACGGCCCTCACTGACCGGGGGGCCCTCCTGGCTCGGGGCCCGTGGCATTTTGCCGATTTGCCACCCTGTAGTTACGCCACTGGGTATTATTCGCCGCATTAGCTCATTTTATATCAATATGGAATGAGCTTCTTCCCGAGGAATACCTCGGCCACCCATAGCACTCTGGGAATACCCGGAGTGCTATGTCATGGGTTCTTCGAAAAACATGCCAAAAGAGCTCTCCAAAGCTGGCGGGACATTAGAGGTCCCTCTGGTGCTGCAGATGTTTATAGGCGACGGTGGCTATTTACTATCATGTAGCTCATGAACCAAACAGCCAGGATTACATATAAGAAAATTATGTTTCATTCTAACAATGGTTATTTTCCCACCTAAAAGGCATTAGGTATAGAAGAAATTAATGCGAAGTGACTATTAGTCCGATAACTGTAATATTATCGTATTTATCCGTAAATTATGTACAAATGTGTCCATTAAAGTACAGTACCGGACAAATAGTTAAAAATTATTCATACGGTTACCGTATGAATAGATTCAGCCAAATTAAAGTCTGTGTATGTTGTTTCACTTTAACGAATGTCCTTATTTTCCCGTCTAAAAACATTTTAGAAAAATATGTTTATCTAAATGTTTTAAATAAAAAAAGCCTAAAAAAACTTTCAGATAACCTTAGCAAGTGCTGTGTGGACATTGTACTTCACTGCTGGGCTCTGTGTGGGCACGCCGACCGTCCTCGTCCCACAGCTGAGGAACGAATCCAACACCGTTGTTGACGATGACACGGTGTCCTGGTTATGTAAGAATTCTTTATACTCATCTATACAAATAAATAAAATTGGAGTGTCTGTTTGTAATATAAATATAACTGCTTTTTACTAAATGCCTATGTAAAAATAAATAACATTTTTTACAATTTTTATCTGTGCCTGTCGGCATGTCTGTCTGGCTGTTTGTTCCGGCTAATCTCTGGAACGGCTGGACCGATTTAAATGGGACTTTCACTGGCAGATAGCTGATGAAATAAGGAGTAACTTAGGCTACTTTTTACTTACTTACTAAAAGCTATTATTCAGTTCATAGATTTTACGATAACTTATTAATTCTGCATTTGACGTAAAGACAAGTTATGCTAATTGTGATGAAATGTCTTCTATTTCGTGAATGGATACATTATATTTGTAGTTTGTGTAGATATAATTCTAAAATAAAAGTAATCTAAGTTGAATGAATGAAAGTCCTGTCAAAATCGGTCGAGCCGTTCCAGAGATTAGCCAGAACAAACAGATAGACAAATAAACAGAGAAAAATTATAAAAAATGTTATTTTGGTATATGTATCGTGTATACATACATATGTATTTAGTTAAAAGCGGTTATTTATATTATAATTTAATTTATATTACAAACACGCTCCAATTATTTGTATAGATAAAAATATTTTTTATTTCAAAACACTATTTATACAATCAAGTTTATTAATTACTTCATTATTCCGTATATAATGCAACTGTTATTACTAAATTAAATAATATATTCTAAATTCTGTATTTTGCATATGACAAATTTGATATTTTTTTGTGGTATTTTGGCCTCCTGTTGTAATAAGTTACCAATATTTTGTTGTTAATTACAGTAACACTTCCATTTGGATAATATGAAATAATTTGTCTTTCCAGATTCATGTTTCGGTTTCTCCGCTATCCCCTGGGTGATAATCGTACCAACATTTGCGTCGTACGCTGGAAGAAAGCCCCCATACCTCATATCTTCGTTAAGCACTTTGGCCACCTTTCTCACATTCTACTTCAGCACAACACCACTACATATTATCATATCTCAATTAATTCAAGGCTTTTGTCACGCTTGTAATATCACGATTACGGTTTTAATTGTGTCTGAGTATGTGAATCCTGTATATCGTGGAATTTTCTTAACTATCAAATCAGCTAGCTTCTTCTGGGGTATTTGGGCGGCGAATGCTGTGGGTACCTTCGCTCATTGGCGGTATATAGCCCTGCTTGGCATCGTATCTTCCTTGTACTCGCTTGTAGGTGCTTTCCATCCAGAATCTCCATATTGGCTGGCTAGTAAAGGAAGATATGACAAAGCTAGAGACTCGTTCAGATGGTTACACGGTTGTAGCGAGAAATCTGAGAAGGAGCTGCAGAGTATCATAGATTCTAATGTCAATCGCCCGTCTGTTAAGAAAAATCTTAGCTGGGAGAGTTTCAAGGAAATGCTGTTTTGTAAACAATTCTACCAACCTTTTGGTCTGTCCATTTTGTTGAGTTTCCAATATTGTTTTTCTGGTAAGCTGATTTGTAGTGCCTACGCTCTGGATATAGTGAAAAAAGTGACTGTGGATGAGTCTACTGCGTATACTGGAATGCTTATCTTAGATGGAGTAACATTAATTGGAATGTACATAGGGTCGTTTGTTTCAAAGATTTTAAAACGAAGGACACTTTACTTCACTTCATCCTTCATCGGAATTTTGTTTCTTTTCAAATTAGCTTTGTATTTATACTTAGTTAGAATGAACATATTAGAAGAGAATAACACGATTTCTATTTTATTGTTGATGGTATATTCAGTAGCGATTAGCTGTGGGCCTATGATTATGTCAATGACAATCACGGGAGAAATAATACCAATGAGATTTCAAGCAATTTGTTACTCAGTACATGCTTCAATATTTTCGGTAATAATAACAGTCCTAGTAAAGTATGCTCCAGATATTTTCTCAGCGCTAGGCATGGATGGGACTTTCTTATTATACGGCATAACTTCTGGATTGTGTACGATTGTGTTGTATATTTATTTACCAGAAACCAAAGATAAGACTCTTTTGGAGATAGAGGAATATTTCAAAGATGAAGAAGACAGAGATGAAGAAAAGGATTGATTTATTTTCCAAAATATTGGATACCGCATTGAGATATTTATGTAAGTAGAAAAGTGTTTTCCGAAAGTCGAAGGTACTAATTTATCTAAAGAAAGGGTCAACTAAATAACTCAAATAATTAAGGAATACACAATAATGACAACCGAATTCTTGCCATATCTATACTAATATTATAAAGCTGAAGAGTTTGTTTGTTTGTTTGCTTGAATGCGCTAATCTCAGGAACTACTGGTCCGATTTGAAAAATTCTTTCAGTGTTACATAGCCCATTTATCGATGAAAGCTATAGGTTATATATCATCACGCTTAGATCTATATGAGCGGACTATCAACGAAAAATGTTGGGGAAAATTTGACCCACTCTCTCTTATGTGACGCAAAGGACCTTGCGCGGATCAGCAAGTCTAAGATAAAAGTGATTTTAGAGGTATAAATGTGCTTTTGAGACGGTAGAACCTATATACCGTAGACTAGTGACAGTACCGTCACATCCATTAACTACAAGCAGCAGCTGTTGTTTATAGGCAATTTGTGTTTCAGTTTGAAAAGTGTAGTTGTGGGTCAAATTTATCCCAGAGTTAACTTAGGAAGTTCGACCGGGGAAGTACCACCGCCACCCTAATTATCCTCCGTGAATCAATTTATTGTGTTTCGGTTCGGAGAGGCGTAGTTGCCGGCTATACTTGAACACATCTTAGTCCTCAGGGTTAGCAAAGCATTTGTGGTCAACCTTACTAATGTCCATGGGCGGCAATGACCACTTACCATCAGGTGGACTGCATACTCATTACCTACCTACCTACCTTTATTGCATAAAAAAACCCAGAAGAATGCTTCCATCTGGCAAAATATCTAGCCTTTTCAGTAACGAAATATTTTGGATTCCTCTTGACCTAGATAACGGCGCAACATAAACCATATTAATATCACCACTCAATCCGATGATATCATTTAAGTTATCTTTTGGAAGCCGTAAAGATATTCGTCGACGATATTTATCATCGGCCGCCTTCGGGCAGGCTTCCAAAGGTTACCCTCCATATCGTAGCCAAGGATTCGGGTACTGTGACTATGAACTTAGGTAAAAGTCGTGATTGTTGATATTAATACACACACATCTTTACGCCAAATCCCTAACGGGGAAGACAAAGAGTATCGAGTGCCAAACGGCACGATTCTGGCATACTTGCCTAGCTTCTTCCAGTTTCATAACTCTCCTCATACAACTACGCCGAATTCAGAGACTCTTGACACCTCCTTCACACAGCACACGATCAATGTGATCATGAAATGTCAGTCTGGGTCTCCCTCGGTAATTACATCCGTTCACATTCGCATAAAAACAAAAAAAAAAACAATATAATTATTTTTTTCTGGTAATTTAAAAGCATTAAACAACAATAATACAAATATCTGCTTCTTTAATTCTAATTCAGTAAACTTATATTTCAATGATTTTAAGTTTAGCATTCGATAAAATCAAATATTATAAAGAAAATTATTAAAAAAAGAAATTAAATAAAATTAAATATTTCATTTCTACAGTGAGAGTCATGGAATAGGATCTAGGACTACGAGGGACATGATGTGAAAAATAGACTGATGACGGACTATTCATGACGCCCTTTTTTGTGAAAATGCAATCTTTCATACAAAATGCATTTGCTGCATAAAACTCCATACAGTTACGGCGCACAAAAAGTATGCTCGTTTTGTCTTACTTTTTCACATATCTTTAAACATTTGCCTTTAAACGTTTAGAAAGACGGTCCTTTTCTACCATCACGTTTCTTCGCTTCAATGTTCACGGTTTCACCTTGGCTCCCTCGGTGTTTATCAAAATTATTAATTCTTCTTCACTTTTTAGTTCATCTTGAAGTCGGTTCTATATTTAGTTAAAAAGTTTTTATTGTGTATAGAATTGATATTTTAAGGTTTCGTTAGGGGCCGCTAAAAACACCAAGGGAACCACTTCGCATACTAAAATGAACTTTGTCCTTTGACTTGCAAAAACCGTTTCCACTATCGTGCCTCTGAAGTGTCAAAGTTCACAGTTTCGGCGGTCGCCTATCAATACAATATCTTTTTGGCATGTACACACAGACTTCTTGACGCCCAAGCGTCTTGACGTCACGCTTATATCCATCTTATTCTATACAAGCTTTAGCACACGGCCCTACACAAAAACCTTAAGGCTTTTAAGTCACTAGAAATACATAGTAGAACTCGTTTAGTTCGACCGGGGAGGTATCACCGGCAACCTCGTAATCCTCCGTAAGTCAATAGCCTAATTAAGATACCGGTATTCCAGTGTGAGAGTCCGCGTTCTAATCCCACTTACTTACCTCTGATTTTGATTATAAATGCCCAGTGACAGTGACCATAAGGTGGACTGCAAGTTCGTCTACTACGTATACAAGAAAACAAAAGGAATACCAATTTAAGATGTGTAGAGAGATAAGCAATCGGTTTCAAAGGAAAAGTCCTTTCGCGTCTTTTTCGAAGAATCCCATGCCATAGCGCTCTGGGAATACTTTGGGAATATCTAGTATGAGATACTTTGTTCCATTCATGGAGGAGCGCGCATTCCCTTTATATTTCTTTTGTCTCTTTCTTTCACATACTTGTCAGGTACCATGTCGTTCGTAGAATCACCAGCATCATCATCCTTAGTCAAATATTGCGAATTGGTAGATTTCACACAATCTTGAGAGGTTTTCTTCCAATATTTAGGACAACACAATATTAGGCATACCGGTTTCCTCACGATGTTTTGCGTCGCCGAAAAGCAAATAAAATATTTACATAATTTGATAAATTAGAGATTGCTGGAGAGTTACGTAAAAGTAGCCTGCGTAAAAGGCCAGATCCTGACTATTCCACTATTCTATCACTGCCGCTACTCATTCAGTCACATCGGTCAACAAAAAGTATTTATTTCTACATGTTTCATGCAAAACTTTTATGTACACACGGACATTTGAACTTAATTCATTTTTATACATTTTATATATTATATTTTGGCTTGCCATCCTAAGAAAGCATTCCAATTCTTGGAGTATTTTTTTCTAAGAGCATTAATTTTGATTCGCCTACGCCAGAGGTCAGATAATACTGTCGTCTTCAACTAAGAAATGTACTTGAGAGTAATATATGTTCTTGTTATTTATAAGAACTATCGGTTTGAAATATGATATCGAAGCTATGCTTATTTTTTATCTTTTAGACATATTGGTTTACTGTACGACATTTTTCTTTGCCAAATATTAAGTGACAAATATTTTTATTGCCTTTAATAAAGGAGGAGGAATAAAAAGGGAATAATAATAATAATAAGGGAATGCTCCGGTGGTTCAGACTTTTTGAAAGAATGACGGGCGAAAGGTTACCAAAACAGATATAACTACAATGCGAATGTGGACGGATGTAGATACCGAAGGAGACCCAGACTGACATTTCATGATCAAATTGATCATGTGCTGTCTGAAGGAGGTGGCAAGAGTCTCCGAAATCGGCGTGTTTGTATAAGGAGAGTTATGAAAGTGGAATAAGCTAGGCAAGTATGTCAGAACCGTGCCGTTTGGCACTCGATACTCCGTTAGGGATTTGGCGTGAAGATGTGTGTGTGTGTAAAGGAGGAGGTTGTAAAATTAATCATGTGTAATGTATGTTCACTTTCTCTATTAACCGCATTTGGTTGTTAATATCACTTCAGCTACGATATCATGTTGGATGTATCAGATTTGGCCTTAAAGCAAGAAGACACACGATGCCAGGGGAGCGTTGGTACATTTTTTATACCGCACCGTGTCAAAGTTGGTTTAAAATAATTTTCTTTGAAAAATTCAATTTAAATTTGTAAACTGGGTGTCTTTTGTTAATAAACCACAGTCATGGTAACTTAATTTGGGATCACAATCGATAGTGGGGGTATTGTGGATATCATAACAAAAATTAAATCAATAAAATTTGCCAATCGGTCATTACTGTAGTTAAAAAATGTAACAAGGGTGTAATTTTTAATTTTTTTCGAAAAAAATAATATCTCAAAGACCTTCCAAGTGGTCTATTTCAAACTTTTTTTTCATGACAGGCATAAGCAGGCCTATATCTAGTTCACGGATTATCACGGACTAAGATGTTCGCCACGCGTTTAAGTATAGCCGGCAACCACGCCTCTCCAAACCGAAACACAAAAAATTGCTTCACGGAGGATTATGAGGGTGGCGGT
>DWNR01002658.1:0-12718 GCA_018250455.1 Polygonus leo
TTGTGCTTGGGGATGATTACTGATGTCCATGGGCGGCAGTGGCCACTTACCATCATTAGAATGCATGCTCGTTTGCTACCTTTATACGATAAAAAAATATGAATCTAAATAAATAAATATATTATATCTAGCGAGGTAGGCATGTTTTTACTAACATCCGTTTCTTGAATTTTGTAAAACTTCTTGAAATTCTTATCACACGTCATGTCGTTGTTATCAAACCAATTCTAAGAAAAAATGTAGTTATGTTTGGACATAGATACCTAATATTCTTAATAAACATTTTATAATAATATTTATATATAAAAAAAAACTCGTGTCACGTATCTTTGTCCAGGCTTATTTCCGAAACCGGATCAATTTTAATAAACTTTCGGACTGATGTTCATATAAATTTATAACTTTGTCCAACTTTAGCCTACTTAGCCTTTATATTTTATTTCGATTAATGACCACATTTTTTTATTACAAATAAAAAAAAAATAGTAGCAGTACCTACGTCTGCCAGGTCAGCTGGTATGTATAATTCAATCTCTTTGTTTCTATTATACACGCATGTCATTAAAAAGTTTATCGTACTTTTATGAATGAACTTTAAACAGATAATGTTATTCGTACATATTATAGACCTCTATGGTGTTATCCGTGTTATGTCATCAATACCTATATGAAGATAACTTAATAATATTACTTTGTTGTTTATTTTAATTAAGCAATACGTAGAATAAGAATATTTTTACCTACTTATTATGCTTTTGAGAATAAGTACCTAAGTGCAATCTGTTTGTAACACTGTTTATTGGTAGGTAAATAAATACCTACTTTTATCCTTTTTTACTTATCTAAGACTTTTATATAGAATATATTCATGTAAGCAGGTACGTAGGTATCTTTATTTTGAAAGATAATTTCAACCAAAAACCGCTATAGGTACCTACCTACTTCGTTGTAAAGTAGGTTAAAGGTGCTTACGTAAGCTCGTAATTGCATTATATACCTACCTACGTTCTCTGTACATGTTCATAGTAAAATACCTAAACATTTGACATCTACTTTTTACATATTGCTATCTCGTTTTCTCCTGCAGGGGATTATTGTTCGTGGAATGCGCGCGTCGGCTAGTCTCGCTACGCCTGTTACTAAGACCACAAATCTTGTATCTTATACGCTTGCGTGAACTCTACACCCCGATGATAAGAATCATTTTGCCGTAAATTCGCAGTTCATGTATTCCTTAACCACAATGGCATAGTGTTACGAGACTAGCCATAGCGACTACCTACTTTGTAAGAGTACATTCATAAATCTTGTTTGTATTGTAACTTAGTTACGATATTTAGACGATTTGAGCTTGTTTAGCAGTTATTCTTGTTGATTTTATGATTTCTTACAAAGTTTTGCTTCATGACTGAGCTTTAATAGTTCAAAAATAGATTGATAGTTTGGGAACTAAAAATGAAAAGTCCTTGAGAACTAGTCTCGTGGGGAGTGCGCATACGTCACAGACGGGATTTTTGTAGGCATGTATAGCGTTTGCAATGGCCCGATTGGCCAACAAAGCCTTGTCGGCGGCCATTTTGTTCGATGCTGAGTCACCAAAAAGTGAAAAATGTACATGAATTAACGCGCACTCCCCACGAGACTACACAACGGTATTGGGCATTTCCCTCGCGAACACAAAATTTGGGTTTCGTGTTCTCTCGACCGCACCGTGAATCCAAAAATATTTTAAAAATATTTTGTGACCTCAAAACAATTTTTCGGAACTTTGAAGTTGCCGGAAAATAAGTTTTTCAAAAGTTACTCGCACTAATTAGACGGAAGTTTACATCTCAGTCGAGTCAGAGGATACCCTAGGAAGAACACGTCGGAGCGATACAAAATTTGGCGGCATTACCTGCGTGTGGTGAATGAAAATAATATTTTTATCAACAAAGTGACTCGGAAACATCGCTAATCTGTCAAATTGTGAAGTGATAATTCGGTTTCGTGTCGGTGTCGGTTCGAATGTTTACATCGCGTAAACCGACCGAGTGCAATCAGTGACAGGATGTAGCCGGGAGGTCTACCATGAACTTTAGCAGTTATATCAAAGTGAAGTGATCATTAACTGCCGAGACAATTCGTGAGCATCAAAATGACGGAACCGCTGGTGAAGGTGAAGACGGAGCGGCCGGACGAGGCCGAGATCAGGGAGCTAGCGGCGAAGATGGTGGAAGCCAACAAGGCGAAGGCGTTGGCGGCGTCGGTGGCGGCCGCGCGGCCCCCGCCCGGCGCCATGGTGAGTGCGGCGCCGCCCGGCGTCGGCGGCCAGATGGGCATCCTCAACTTCCTCACGCGCAAGCCGGGCGCGCCGGTCACCGAGCAGCGGCCCACCGGCGAGGACAAGAAGACGCCGGCGCCGGACGAGGCCAGCTGGAAGGGCCACTTCGGCTGGGACATGCTCGGCAAGTGCCACATCCCCTACATCTACCGCTCGGGGGAGAAGTACGTGGCAGTGCGCATGGTGGAGATCAAGCTGCTCAACAAGTACCTGAACTATCTGCACGCGGATATCTACTCGTGCACGTGCATCCGCAGCTACTACATCACGGAGATCGAGGCGCGGCTGCTCAACGAGATCAACAACCGGCACTGCGACGGCCAGTTCGGCCGGGAGCCCTTCACGCAGAAGGACCTGGTGGTGCGACTGTCGGACGCTTACGAGTTCTACAATTTCTTGGACGTGTGTTACAATAAGTTGTTGCGGGGCACCACCAACAACAAGGACAAGTGCGGGTTCATCAGGATCAACAAGGAGTCGGTGGTGCCCTACACGGTGCGCGATAACCAAAAGTTTGTGCCTCTGTTCTATTTCGAGGGTGAGACGGACAACTTGAAGTTGAAGGCAGACCAGTTGAAGGGCTGGGACTTGTCGTACCTGAAGTTTTGTTGCAAAGTGCAGGGCATAAGGAACGAACTGTTCGCTAGTGAAACATGTTCAGTGATTAGTTTGTCGGACATCAAAAGTTACTTTCCGCCGGGGACGGAGTTCGAGGAGTACTGGCCTAACAAAGTTGTGGAGTCACAGTTGCTGATATCTGCTAAAGGTAAGATTTTGGTTGTTATTTTTGTATTTGTATATGAAATTGGGGTTGTATTTAGGTGTAATATACAGTCCTAGCTGTGGGTCATGACAACACAGAATTCTTTAATCAAATTGAACCCTGACATATGAACTCAATGGGAACGCCTCATGTTTGAATGTATATAGTCAACACAATATTCCATAAAAAGTTAATGTTGACGAGTTTGATAAACTCTGATAATACTTTATTGATTCTGTCTATATCTATAGGTATATAGTTCCAACTCTTCGTTGACAATTGTAGAGTCAACATACCCTGATGATGCTCTGTTGTGATGCAAAACATGAGTTGATGATAAGATATAGATGTGGATTGTTGCTAAGTCATGTAATCAGACTTTACATACTCGATACTCTCTGCCTACCCCGTTAGGGATTTCGCGTGAAGATATGTATGTATGTATGTATATACTCCTATAATTGAAAAAATGCCCGATAGATCAGATAGTAGTGTTTTACCGCAGTGACCCCCTGAGAACTTTATGATTATCCGTAAAACAATCATTGTTTTTTTGGAGAAATCTTCGCCTGGTCGAATCGGGCTATTAGCCACATTAAATTATGTGTAGAACATTCTAGAAGAGAATTAGTAGTGGGTCTGTTCAGCCTCAATCATTTGTCATCTATGTAAGCCAGTTTCTAACATTTATACATAATAAAATTGGCCGATAAGCCTGGCCTAAGGTTCCGTACCAATAGATGGCACTGTGACTTATTCCAATGTAATTTTATGTGTATGGAGATCCCTATAACATAAAACTTTTTTACTATTATTTGTTTGTTGTTGTGGCCATAGTTATACACGTTCTGAGAAAATTTAAAGTGTCTACCCATTACAGTTCAGTTCAGAGTTATGAACAGAGAGAGAGAGACACCAAAGTCTAAATAATAGAGTTATTGCGGGACCCATTGCGTCTGGTAACAACAAGAAAATAGCTGAGAGTTGAGTGTACTTGTGAGCTCGCTATTTAGTGCACCACCAAGCACGGGGTGCACCAAGTAGGATACCATTTTCAGTACTAAAAACACCAGATTTGTTGGCAAATGTCAACCTGGCTTTAAAAGACCACTACCACTAGACCAATTCGAATCCTGTTTAGAAAGTTGAAAGTTTTAAGAATAGGCTAGTGAAAATTTTATTATTATCACCTGGATCATTGGTAACATAAAAAATCTCATGGGTGAGTGATATCTACCAACTTGCACTTGGCCGCCTGAATGAATTATGGCTTAAATCCTTCACAGTATGAGAGGTGATTGCAATGATGTTGATAAGATCCTAAGGCCTAACCTACAAATGGATACAAAAATTGAAGTTTTTCATTCATTTTTATGTCACTAGTTTGCTTAGTATTCCAGTATTCCTTTTTTGTTTGCTAAGTTTAATGTTAAAAGCTGAAGTATTAAATTTCTTTAAATTTCCCACACTTGATTTTTGCTTTGCATGCAGTTGATATTGATTACTACCAGGAAATAATTAAATTATGTGCTGTAAAAAACAGATTACTTTGCAATTTGGACTTTTATAGCCTGCAAAGTTTTTTAATGTTATTTCTAATTGTTCATTTGTATACTTACATATATTTATGTCATAGTAAATTTATTTATGATTAATTATAAAACCCTTTTTCTGCTTTTAGACAAGTTTGACATTGGTTTTGTTGTGGATCATTATTATTATTTGACAGTAAAATGAACTTTAAAGAAATAAAGGTAAATATAGGAAATAAAAAAAAATTGCCACATGGAAGAACTTATTTCGTATGACTGGAGAGGTACCAGACCATCCTCATAATCCTCCGTGAAGCCAGTTTGGAGAGGTGTGGTTGCCGGCTATACTTATGCATGAGGCGATCATCTTAGTCCTCAGGAACGAAAGTAGCAATGTGTCTGTAATCAAAATTAGGCATTATTTAATTGTGCTTGGGATAATTACTGATGTCCAAGGTTGGCAGTGGCTGCTTACCATCATGTGGACTGTATGCTCATTTGCTACCTTTATACTATAAAAATTAAAAGCATTTAAAAAAATATTTGAAATCAAGTATGTATGTTTCTTGGAAAGTGTTAAGTCTCCTTTTTACTGCATAGCTGTATTTTATTTGTTTAATTCATAAGTGCTTTCACAAGTTTACTTTGTAGTAGGGTTATGCTGATGTATTCTGATATAGTCGAAGATACAGTACATAATTATGACTGCTCTGTACAGCAGGAATGTGCTACTAATGTAGACATGCTATTGTATCGGATCAATTAGCATCTGGTGAGTTTATGAAGTAGATTTATCAGTTAGACCCTAATCCAAGGTTTAAAACCATAAATGTCTTGCTTGATTCACTGCAGCTCTGCTGGTTGTAAGTTTGTGTTTGGTCTATTATGTTAAGTGTACAACTTCATTAATCTTGAGAAGCATTGAAGCAATTCATCACTTACATTTCCTTAAGATGTTTTCCTTCCCCGTTGAAGCAAATCATTTTTTTCAAATGTGGGTGATTTAGAATTCAATTTGGAACCCTTGGCTTAAGAGGTCTAAATTCGTACCCCTGTGCAGTCACTACTTAAATAGTATTTTTTTTCACACAACTTTGTGTGACTTGAATAATATGTCTATTGTATTCATGTGCCACCCGCATATTACACTTTCGAGAGTTGACAAACTTGTTGACGTGAATAATTTTAAACTTACTACCTTCTACCTGTGACTTCGCCTGTGTGGAATTGGGTCCAGAGAATCCAGGAATTAAAGTATCCTTTATTCTCATGTGTCCCTTTAATACCTATTATTTTATACAAATGTTTATGTCGATTAAAAATGTCGAAATTGTTCAATACAATCAGAGATCAGAATAAGCATTTTTTGCAACGCTTTTAGGATCTGCTTTGGTTGCCAATGTGCGTTTCCGATAGCACCTTTACAAAGAAGTAGAATGTGTATTGTTCTAGAAACACGTCATTAGGTAACTAATTATGTATTATTGTTTACGGAAAATAATGCTAATGTTGCTTACGTATTTTAGAATATTTTCGTAGTAAAATCTTTGCTGATAAAGTAGCGCGAGTAGCCGCAAGCATTGACGCACGGGGTTTGACTCAACTGTCTACAAAAAAACCCTTAGAAATTGTAATTTAACTTCATCATATTGTGCATTAATTTTTACTGTTCCGCCAGTTAAGGGTTCCGCCGTCGGAATGATTCGTTTTGGACAGAAAATTATTAAACCAATAATATGCAGATACAGATATATAACACTAACTAAAGCCCCCTTTTTCTTACAGTCGAGATAAGGTCATTCACCATAGGGCCTTATCCGGGAGCTCAGGGTCACGTAGCTATGAGCTATGCTTGGTATTTCGTCACACGACAGATTTCGGAATGATGAAATCCGTAGACGAACTAAACTTATCGACATAACTCGTAAGAATTAAATTAGGAGCCTGAAGTGGCTATGCACATCATCCGGGTCACATTACCCGAAGCACCCACAACCGTTGGGGACTAAAGGTTCTTGAGTGATAACCACTTTTCAGGAAAAGAAGCGCAGGTCTAGAGGCATGACTCTCATATCCAGCAGAGCGAAACTCAATAATCCGATGGATAGATGGAAATGTTTTTCCAATCGCCTTCATTGCTAACCGAATGCCTAAATGTTGACTTGCCAACAATGCTTTAAGCATAAAATCAGCAGTAGTCTCATAATTCTATACAATTTGTAGGGAATAAGGATAACAAATAATGTTAATACAATAGTTTGAACGTTAGTGACGTAAATGTAAATAGCTTAGAGACGTGTTGGTCGGGAACTGCCGTTTTTGTTGACTTGCTTCTTAAGTCAAAAATAAGGCAAATTATTTATACAAGTCAAGGGGCGTAACTATTCGCATTATTAGCACGCCCTATCGCCATTATTAATGATACGGGCTCCCGGGCTACAGGGGTCCTGAACGTATCCTTTATTTGGGTCCCCCGACAAATGATGATGTGAAGTCTGAACGTATCGACATATTTCGATGCAAAGCTCGAACGTGTTCTAAATTTGGCGCCCCAACAAATTTGGATACGGACCCCCTCTAAGGCATGCTACGCCACTGATAAAAGTGATCTTCGATATTCGATAAGTACTCGAATCCTGAATTATTTATGTAAAAGTAAAAGTAAAAAATGTCATCACTGCCACGAGGCTTCGATCACGGGGCATAGATTTCCTGGAAATGTGCCTCGAAAAATTAAAATATTGTTTTTGTTTTGTTTTTTTTTTCTTTAGAATGAATTAGCTGTGTCAGTATGGAAATTACAATCCGGAATTGTATGCGATGCCGTATCGCTTCCTACAAAAACAAAATCCCGGTAACGATTTGTATTATTGATATCAGTTTTATGGTTATAATGAAATTGATGAAAAATGGTATGTAAGACAACGTTGCTGCGATATGTGAGTTACGTTGTATTGTTTTCTCAAGTGCGATGAAGAATTGTACCCGAAGGGTTCCGTACCAACATATGGCGTTGTTGAAACTATATCTTTTTAATATTTTTATTATTAGGGTACTATAAGGGTGTTGTTATAGGAGACTTCATCACACAACAATTACTGAATATAACAATATGAACGACATCGTAAAGCTTCTATTTTAATTCGCAAAATATTTTGGACGTCTGGAGTTATATCTCGTTTTCAATCATCGTAAATTGACCATTTTTAAAAAGTTTTGCAATTTCATAATAATGATTTTGGGGACCCATATGACCGACAGACAAACAGACGGACAACGAACTCTTAATAATTAGTTGGCCCTTTGAGGTCGGAACTTTAAAAAATGTATGAATGAGATGACGCTGCTGCGATGCGCACGTTGTATTGTTATCATTATCATGTGCCAGTTTGCGGAGATGCGGTCATAAGTCAATATGTATACCGCATCACGAACCGTTAAATTTGGCGCCTTTTTTAGTGTTCCATACCCAATGTATGTCAACGGCGTATGACCATTCCTCTGTCCGTCATAGGATTCTTGAACCGTAATACACGTTTTAGAGATTGTGTATTACTATTTACTAGAGCCGCTATAACAAATAGTAAAAACAAAAAAGTTAACTAAATAATTTTATTACGTTAAAAATATGCATAAAGCGTCATTTAGTTACACGTCTTACATATCCACTTATTATACCATCTGATGGCAATAGGTACAAAACATTTGGTCCATTATTACGTTTGTATCTTTGAGTCGGTTGCGGTCAACGTGGGAGCTTATGTGTGACGTGTGTAAGTTGTGGAGGAGCTTCGTTAATTTCGCTGACAGTCTTTACGTAAAAATACTGAATCTGAATTAGCTAAAATCTTTGAAGACTTTTTGAACATGGTTTTAAACCGATATCCCACTTATACAAATTCCGTATCCGACTTTCGTACTATTTTTTTAAATAAATCTATTGAGGACCACGCTTAAAAAGAATTCAATAAAAACTACTACTAATAATTGAAAGCGGTAGAATGATTCAGTTATACCTTTTGACAACAGATGCTTTGCTACCTCTAATAAGTAAAATGTTCGCCTCGTATCTTATTATTCGCCATGCGGTAGAGCTCGTTTAGTTCAAACGGGGAGGTTACCACGCCACCCTCATAATCCTCCGTTAAGCAAATCTTGTGTTTCGGTTTGGAGACGCGTGGTTGCCGGCTATACTTATACACGAGACGAACATCTTAGTCCTTAGGGGGCATCTGTGATCAGGTATGATTTAATCGTACTTGGGACGGATTACTGATGTCCATGGGCGGCAGTGACCACTTACCATCAGGTGGACATGCTTGTTTATTGCCTTTATACGATAAAAAAGAAACGTATATCTACTGATTCAATTAAGTATCCCTTATTCGAGGTTTGTAACATATCCGTACATGCGTACTATATGGACGGCAGTAACAGTGTCTGATGACTGTTCTCTATCACGCTTGAAAACCATCTGGCAGACTAAGAAAAGTTATATCAACGTAATATTCCGGTTTCGGTGTTGTTGATTAACCAACATGTTGTAGGTCTGCACTCGATGTCCTTAGCCACTGTTTGTTTGATGTTTCCACTTGTTTTGTCGTGTTTATGTCGTGTCTAATATTTTAAGTGAAAGTGATTAATTCCTTTAATTTCATTATTTAATATTTGCTGTATAAAAAAGGCATTTTTTAAATGTTCGCCTCGCGTTTACGTATAGCCGACAACCACGCCTCTCCAAACTTAAGTGCGAGTCGAACATAATTATTAGTCCTCAAGGGTAGCAACGCATATGTGGTCAACCTCAAGGACGATTTAATCGTACTTAGATGTTTACTAATGTCCACGGGCAGCAGTGATCACTTACCATCAGGTGGACTGTATGCTCGTTTGCTACCTTAAGACAATAAAAAAAAACCAGCGGTTTCCCAGTCTTCTTTTGGTTCATCAGTCCACTGACTGAAGAGCGATTTGTCCGTTTGATAACAGGGCAGTTTATCACGCTTACGAAATGATACTAAGCAAATAAATATCGCTGAACTTACAACTTCTGAAAATATTTTGTAATTGTAAATTAACATAAGTAATTGAGCAATTTAATTGACAATATAGGTTTTTTACGTAATACTTATATGAAGTTAGAAAATTGCATTTATTTTGAAATCTTACGCAGATACTTTTCTTTTGTAGATATATTGGTAACGCACTTTGCCTTTTTAGTTTAGTGCACGCATTTTGTTATGTAAATGTTATATAAGCATTTGACTATTTGAAGAGTCTCGATAAATTGATAACATATCGTGATCACTTTTTATCCAGAATTTTCCGCTTGGGGCTCTGAAAGTATGCATTACTAATCTTAATCTATACATATAAAATGCTTTGTCCTAAGTAATATGATAAATGTGACTTTCTTTCCTTGATATGCTTTCTCGTTGAATGAATTCTTTTCTTTTTGAATGAGTTCTTTGCTTGTTACCTCTTAACTACTCAACCGATCATCATTTTGTACACAATATTCTTTACACGGGAACATAATATAACATTGCGTACCATTAAAAAAACAATTGTTCCCGAGAGATACAGTAATATGTGGTAAATTATATTTTTTGTTTAACGCCACCAATTAACTTAAACTACTATTACTTTAGTAATTAATATTTATTTTTTAAATTAAAAAAGATTAAACACTTGTTAGGGTTCCGTAACTAATAGGTAAAAATGGGACCCTATTACTAGGCCTCCGCTGTCTGTCTGTCCGTCACCAGGCTGTTTCCGTTGTCGCTATAACAACAAATACTAAAAATTAAAAAAATAATGGAACCCTTCGTCGCGAGTCCGACTCGCACTTGGCCGGTTTTTTAATACTTAAGTGTTTTACTTACTACGTTGGTTTTATATGTATGCAAAAAATATACTCTCATAGTGTGACAATGGTTGCAAGTTGCAACATTATTCAAACGAACAATTAAAATTATTTAGGTTGTTGAAGTTTCAATTTAATACTTTAAATCGAATTGACAAAACCTTGGTTTGACATTATATAGGTACGTCATTAAAAAAAAATAACAACTTATAAAAACATACTAAAACTTATTAAAAGTGAATACACTTGAAAGAAAGTGGTATACTATGACACTTTAATATTCTTTGAGTCCACTCGCAACAGACTAACTAACAAACCCAAATAACAATTTAAACTGAGAATCAAGAGGTCTGAGAATTAATCGTAACCATATCTTATCTTTTATTGTAAGTCAGTAATACGCCGTTTACAACGAACTGTGTAGTTCAAACTCGTTTGAGAGCGAAGGTCGGAACCTTCAAGACAGCCTTGACACGATAAAAATAATTTGCATTAGTTGGTTTGAATAGAAAATGTTTCCTTTTATGACTGTCTGTACACGATCTCGAAATATTTGTTATTTACTTGACGCGCGTGGTGTAGTGGTTACCGACTGACCGACGCGCGGGTTTCGAGTTCGATTCCATTCGGATATCTAAAATGATTAATTTAGATTTTTGTTTTGGATCTGATTTTGTATTCGTCTTTGTTGAGTGTGCTAAGCTGTGTAAGCGGATAGTTAAAAGTGATGAATAAAATATTATAATTAAGGAAATTTTCAAAAAAATATACAAAGCTATTTCAAAATGTAATCTCTTTAGATATGGTCCTATAATGATAAAAAACTATAAAATAACAACTAAGGCTCGAAAGCAACCAAGGGCCTTTTTGTTGGTCGCAAGAAAAAGTTATGCCCAAAAGGCAAAGCCAACCAATCGTAACTGTTCTTCAGATAACATTTACTTATTTCCGCCCATAGTTATTTTTATCCTATGGCCTCCTATTACACCTTGTTCTAAAATTGAACGTTTCTTAACTGTTGCTATATGATTAATAGTATTGTGAGTTGATCTATTCGTTTGTGTTTCAAACGCATAAGTCAACGGGTGCTGTAGATAAGGTTTACTTACGAAACCCTATACATTTTATGTCTTCTATAAAAGATAGGCAGTTAGTGTGATAAGGGTACTCCTTCCTCCACCCTAATTCTTTAAAATTCTCAGACTTCTAGTACAGAATATGTTTGCCAGCCGCACTCTTTCAGTATTCGAACTTTTTGGCTCATTGGGGTAGCAACGCGTCCGTAGTCTAGTTCAGATAGATCTTTTGTATTTGGGGTTGATTGAAAAATCTGTGGGTGGCAGTGATCACTTTTCATCGGGTAAATAAGATAGTGCTTCTTAAAGCAAACCGATGCTACATTTTGGGTGGCTTCTGTTAGTGATTTTCACGTACCTGATGTTCGAGGGCGAAACAAAAACGTTGGGGAATCACTCAACGTGATTATTGTAGTAAATGCAGCTTTAGACATTTTAAACTTATATACTGCGAAGATTGCGAGTCTTGCCACTTGATATTTTGAGATAATGGAAATATATTTCTTATGCTCTAAAATTACCCGATAATCTCCAAGTAAATCTATTTATGTCGGTATTGTGTAACTTAGTTATTACATAATATTCACATATTCAAAATACGGTTATACAATATACCTATTCAATCGTGGGGATTTTCCTATGTACATTTTAATATACATAATTATATACATAACAAAATCGTATGTGTCCAAGTTACAATGAGTGTTACGAATTTCGGCAATTCTTGACTTAGCTGCGAGAACAAAATCTACCGCGAAGGATTTGTTTATTAGTAATTTGTGTTATCACAATGTGTTTGTCGGTCACACTCATAGAATTTTTGCAGTCCCCACGGGTAGTAGTACTCTAGCAATTTGTGGTCTCAATTCTATATTAGATTGATTGATAAATGTCACGTTAATCCATCTCATCTATACATATAGAATTAAGATCAAATGGCCAGTTGTGTGACCACTTACCATCAGGTTAGCTGCGGTTCGTTTGCTAAAAAAAGTTAATATTTATCAATGCCAATAACACTTTTTCTATGCATTTTCTTAAAGATCAAACAATTATCACCTTCGATTATTCGCTAAATTAACGTTCGACCGGGGAGGTACCACCGCCACCCTCATAATCCTCCGTGAAGCAATTTATTGTGTTTCGGTATGGAGAGGC
>DWNR01002659.1:0-12715 GCA_018250455.1 Polygonus leo
TGTGTGTGTGTACTCACATGGTGGTGGTGGTGCAGATGCGGCGGCAGCGGGCCGCGCGGCCACCACGCGTCGGCGCCGCCTTCCCAGTACACGCGCTCCTCTTCTTCTCCCTGCAGACATCGTATAATGTTATGTACATTCCGCTCAGTTTTACAGTTTTAATGTTGATAAGTGCATTACATATATTCCAGTCAATTTAACAGTTTTAATGTTAATAAGTTTGACACTTAAATGTTGTAGATTCTCACTGTTATTTCACTACTGTGTGTAACATTTGTAGACTTCAATATTTGTGTTTGAAGTTTCGTTTTGTAAATATATCCATTTAAGTTTCATTTATTCTTTAAAAATGTTTCTTCGTTGTTTCTTATGTATATGTACCGTACACTGTTATTCTTCATCTATCTGATTATTCTTAATTAAATTAATAATTGTTTAAAATTATACAGTATATCATCATCACACGCCTTTATCGCTTAACACAAATCTATAGAACGAGAAGTAAAAATGGAACTTACATCGTGCATGCGACGACGCGACCAAATCTCGTCACGCACCATCATTCTCTGCGCCTTGGCTTCAGCTAACTTCCTCTGGTGCATCGAAGGCTTCACTTTCACTTCCAAGTCTGGTTGGACCTAAAATAAGTGAAGCAAAAATTACATACAAATTGAATTTTGCTAAAATCATTAATACTATGATAGGCTATATGAGCCTATTTTAATATCATCCTCATGACGCCTTGTAATCATTTGACGGCCACTGAGCTGACGGCAGCCGTGAGGCCGCCGGGCTCTGTGACCGCCTCAAACCTTTTACTAATTAATCATTGGATAATTGTTTAGTGACGTCTAACAGTCTATAAGATTGAAAATTTCGAAAATAAAGCAGATTCAAGAGTTTTTGACGAATGTTCAGATTTAAGGTAATACTAAAATAGTTCAATGTTTTGTTATATCAATAAGAGTTCAGTTATTTTTGGGCAAATACTGTTAGAAGTTATATAACCGTCCAAAATTAACTTCTTAGATGTTTTGATAATTAAAACACTAATAGCAGATGACATATAGACAAACCTTCTTCTTATACTGGAGACGATGTCGGCGGCCCTTCATGTGCATCTCCTTCGCGTTGGGGTCGTTGAACTTGCAGTCGCACAGCTTGCAGTTGAAGCTGAGCGCCTTGCCGTCGTCGCCGCGGATCTCCTCGATGTAGTCCTGGCCCACGGGCTGCACCTCGGGCTCGGCGTCCGCCTCGTCCTCCTTGTCGTCGCCCTCCTTGTCCTTGTCTGCGGGCGAGGCCGGCGCGCGGTTAGACCCGCCCACCGTGCAGAGCCCCCCGCTCGCCACGAAAGCGACCAACGGCGCTCCGGCTACCTTCTTATCGGCTGGTACAACGAAAAACTCAAATTTTCCCTCCGTAGCTCGCTCGGGGACGTACCTCCCCGCAGGGGAGCGCCGCGGCACACTTAACCCCGCTGCCAGAGTGCGGACAAAAGGAAACTACGAATGGTAGCTAGATCGTCGTATCTTTTTAATTACAACCCCGAAGTTGATCAACCCGACAGAAATGAACTGACCTATTTTATTATTTGACTATTATAATACTGCGAAACCGGGTTATTTATAGGAACGGTACACTATTTCCGATTTACTGGCGCGGATAAGCCGAATCCTGTTTAATCTTTGGCAGCGGAGAAGCCAATGCGACGCACACATATCTGTACGGAGTGCTGTAAAGTAGCATACGGATGGAAAATTTGACTTTTTAAAACTGTAATCAGCCGAGTGGTCGCGTAATACAGATATTATGTGGCATCGGGGGGTCAGCACGAGTGGGGAAATATGCTATCCATACTTACGCTCTGGAGAGCATATTTGTCATACATACAGCTTAACATTTACAATATAACACCTGTAATTATTATGCTATTTGTTTTAGTCAATTTTGTATTTAAAGGATAAACAAGTAAATATGATGGAGGCTGCACCTTCTTCTCCTAATAATTTGCAAAAAATTTAATATGCACTTCATTATTTGATCAAGTCTATTTTTTTATGTTATAATTTTGACTTATTCAAAACTTTTCTAAATTCAATTTTTGTTTGCCTATTTGATGTAGATAAGATTATTTAAATACTTTTTATTTTAGAAATTATAAAGTACGGTCTTTAAATATGCATCAGGTATAAACGTGTTGTTATGTTTGTGGCTGTGTGAATTTTGTGTTAAAGACATTTTAGTTTGATGTCTCGCACGAGCACCGCTCAGGCATCAGCTCCCGTGCAGGTGACGTCACACAGCTCGCAGCGCAGCGCGGAGCCGCCGCACGCCGGTGTTTAACGTGTAATAGTGTAGTGTATTGATGTGTAATGTAATAGCAAACTCACCAGTAGCGAGTTTAGTCGGTTCCGTCGACGGGATCGGCTTCCCTAGCATTGTGAGCAGCTTGACGACCTTCTGATGCTTGATGCCGCGCACGTGGGCCGCGTAGGCGTCAGCACCCGGGCTGATGACGTCACACAGCTCGCAACGCAGCGGGGAGCCGCCGCACGCCGGTGTTTAATGTGTAATAGTGTAGTGTACTGATGTGTAATGTATTAGCAAACTCACCAGTAGCGAGTTTCGTCGGCTCCGTTGACGGTATCGGCTTCCCCAGAATCGTGTACAGCTTCAGAACACTCTGATGTTTGATGCCGCATAGGCATCAACGCCGTTGCAGGTGTCGTCATAGAGTATGTGTCGTATTGGAAGAGATTTTATGTTGGTATGTAATGTAGTGTTTTGTTTAAGCAAACTCACCAGTAGCGAGTTTCGTCGGTTCCGTCGACGGGATCGGCTTCCCAAGCATTGTGTGCAGCTTGACGACCTTCTGATGCTTGATGCCTCGCACGTGGGCCGCGTAGGCGTCAGCGCCCGTGCAGGTGACGTCGCAGAGCTCGCAGCGCAGCGCGGAGCCGCCGCACGCGCGCGCGCCGCCGGCCGCCGCGCCGCCGCCCGACCCCGCCGCCGCGAGCTTCACGGCCGCTTCCTTCTTCTTGTGCTTCTGGCCTTCCAAGTGCTCCTTATATGTCTGGTACAAAATGAAAACCATTATTATCACATTCCATCAATATCTCCGTGTCGAGAATAATTCTTTAGTTACACAATTAATATTCAGGACATAGTCCACAGCGCTGTCATGTTCGTATTCGCAAGATTTTTCAGGATAATTTTAATCACCGAAAAGCGACTAATTATTTAATTCGAATATGTGATTTTTCAGGATAATTTTAATCACCGAAAAGCGACTAATTATTTAATTCGAATATGTACAAAACCTACAAACACAAATTGTAATTATTTATTTGCTAGATAATATTATTTATTCCTATCTGAATCGCAATAAAGTTACTTGTTGATATTTAGATAACATGTCAGCATTTATATCGCACGCAAAATTAGCGACAATTTGAGAATTGCAATATTCAAAAATTCCTTCCTCTGTCCTTCACGTCATTTTGTATTTAAAATTAAAATATCGATCTCTATAAATAATATAATTTTATTTAAACGTAGTTTTCATAGCCTATTTATTTCTTTTTTCTCGAAAAAAATTCAAACTCTTAGTGTAAAATAAAAACAGCATATGTACGTACCTGTGGCCCCGCGCAGGATATGCGACACACGTCACAGTAATGCAGCTGCTGGGCTTTCGGCGGGGGCTTAGGGCGCCGCTGCTGGCCCGCGCCGACGCCGCTCTTGTTGTAATTCTTCCACCCACTGCGTTCCACAACCACACTCATCAATGCGCTAAACATTTCACACCCCGTGAGCAACTAGTCGGACTAGTTCATCATCATCATTATACATACAAATAGTTAATAGTGCGTAAACGCTAAGCAAATTGGTGCAACTTATAAAAATATCAAAACAAAGTATTGTTGTCATTTACCAGTTACAAATGGATTTCCAGCATCGAATAATATGCATAGATTTATTGCTCCTGGTAATCATACCCGCTGTTTTAGATAACTAGATCTTACGAAAGTTAGAGCAATTTGAAATAATAAATAGCAAAATTCACCGTGTTGTTAAAAATTATATTGTAACCGAAAACAATGTTAAAACCATCTGAATTTGATCATTTTAAATAAGGTATGTTTGTTGATCACCTCTTTTTTATTATAAACAAAGATATAAGACCATATGAATATCATTGAAAACACTGGCTGTTTTTTAATATTTCAATATAAATAACAAATAACGTTACAACTTTTCAATATTTCTATCAAAACTGAATCAACGTATTACCAGAAACCGTATAATTCATCTAATGTTTCAATACAAAAAAAAGCGTAATGAAAGCAATCAACGACTAAAGAACAAGGTGTGAACTCACCCTCCGCCGGCGGTTTTGTTCTGCTGTGCCACGTACATGGTAGCCGCGTTGTAGAGAGCTGTATCATAAGCAGAGGTGCCCCTGTTAGCCGTCTCTACAACACAACACAACACGGACGCTCACTCAACGCTCTACGCCGACTCTACTGGCGAACCTCGCGCGGCCTGTGCCACATTTCTTGCTAATACTCGCAGGGACCAAGAGCTTGTTTCAAGATGATTCGATTGTTACATTTTAAACGAGAGAGCGAAAAAATACTTATACTTTATTATATTCAAGAGGAGGGATCAATCATATGTAATAATTGTATCAAAGAGAAAAATAGGATTGTCCTATTTTTTGTCTAAAGAGAAAAATAGGATTGTCTTTGAAATTATTTTGAATTAGTAAAGGACGTTATTTTCTACTTTCTTTTAAAAAAATTGAGAAGAAGATACTTTATTTCTTTCTCTGTTTATTGAATTAATTTCTCTTTGATTATCTCTTTGGTAATCGCGATATACGCAAATAGTTTTTAATTAAACAAAAAGTATATAAACAATCTATCTAAATACTGTTTAAATTTAACGTTTTTAATACAAAACTATGCTACTATCGAAACGCATAATACTCGTAACTATGAATGACGACTCCAATTACTTCACACACCACTAACAGTAGCACATGTACAATTAGAATTATACAAATAACAATAACAGAAGAGCTAAACACTGAAAAGTATGCTAACTACGTGTCTCGTTTCATCTTACAAATTGAAGTTCTATTCACAAGATATGAGCACAATAGAGCCTGGCACTATATTTAGATACGGGGGAGAAGGGGCAGATGCGGCTAAGTGGCGCGGCACTCGACTGTAGGTCGCTCTGTAGCTTTTTGTTTCATCACAGGGAACGTTCGCGTTGTGTTATGTTTGTATACACTTATAAGACAACAATATAACATAATCTAATGACATATCGTATCATTCGAAAGGTTAAATTGTAGCACGAATGGGCATGCGAAGCGAGTAACGTAAAACCTACGAAAGGTAACTTGTGAGAACGGTGTCACATTTCATGATAATTTGATATCGACAATTTATTTTTGATTAATATGTAGGATGCAAACAAACTAATTGTGTGACTCAAATATAATACTAAAAGCAATTAAAAGCTATTCTGATATTAAATGTGCTCTCACATGAGAAATAAAAATATCAGACGATACATATAACTAGTAAAGAAACACGGATTTACATGAATTATCCATATAAAAAAACGAAGAGGAATTAAGTTATTACCCAGAATCCAACTGACTTTTATGTATATGTGTGACATATGTCAAGCACATATGAGCTTTAAAGCTTAACGACGACATAGCAAAATTTATTGAATCAGTATCACATGTCAATTTAGATCAGTATGTTCTAAATTGACACGTGACAATCCAATGATATCCGTGTTTTATCTAGCTCATTACTAATTTTGTACGTCTGTATCCACTCTATTCACCTACATACATATCGTATTACTGATGTGTGAATGTGTTATAATTAGTAGTGTAATCCTGTTACTTAAAGCTGGCGTTCACGAAACCACCCACCAATCCAATTCTACTGTATATATTTTAAATAGGTCTGACGTAGTGTCACAACCATTGTTTTATGTTGCAGCAGACGTCATTCACGTCATATGCGCCAGCTTTAGTCAACAGGCTTGTTTAATTTATAAAAAAAAAAACTGTTTTGGTGGTAATGCTGGTAATCACGCTTGGAAGGTGCGTAAAAAAATGTGTGCGGGCGTATGTATGTTTACTTGTGTGCTTGCATGTATGTTTTTATGTATTTGGCAATTTGCGCGGTGAACGTGATGTATGCGACCAAATGAGGCAAATGCATGAGGTTCTAATGTGTTTTGTTTACGTGTATGTGCGCATGTATGCATGTTGCGTACGTGAGCATGCCTGAGTATGTGTATACGTGTGTGTTGTTGTAAGAATTCGAGTATAGATGTATACTCGCGCTTGGCGAGCAGCGCTGCGGGCGCGCTAATGCCTGCGTGCTTACGTGCATGTAAATGTGTATGTGCGTACGTGTGTTTGTTTGTTTGTTTGTGCGCGTGTGAGTGCTTGTTTATTTCGCGTGTGCATGTGTGTTCGTGTGTCAGCGTGCATGTAGTGCATGTACTCACGCTTGGCGGGCTGCGCGGCGGGCGCGGTGTACGCCTGCGTGGGGTAGGACGCGGCGGCGGTGGTGGCGGTGTACACGCCGCCGTACGCCGCCTTCGCGCCGCCGCCGGCCCGCGCGCCGCCCTGCAACACCGACACCTAACACTTCACCTCGCACCCCTCTTACGCGACCGTCCGGACGGACGCGCAACCGTGGGCGACAACACCGATTACTCTACCACTGTTTGTCACGGTCTGTACTCACATCATCATCATCATCATCATCACAACCTATTATAGTCCCATTGCTGGGCACGGGTCTCTTCTCACAATGAGAAGGATTTAGGCTATAATCCATCGCGCTGGCCAAGTGCGTGTTGGTAGACTTCACACACCCTTGAGATTTGTTACAATCTCTTAGGCATGTAGGTTTCCTCACGATGTTTTCCTTCACCGAAAAGCAAGTGATAATTTGAATTTTAAATACGCACATAGTATAAAAAATTAGAGGTGCGCGCTGGGACTCGAACCCGGACCCCTGCGTGGAAGGTCGGATTCTCAACCATAAGGCTATCACTGCTTGTTCTGTACTCACAACGAGAAATAATTTGGCCGCTGTCCGACACGCTGACCAAGTAAAGATTCGTTTACTTCGCACAAGTGAAGTCGCTAAAATAACCTAACACTTCATCTCGCACCCCTCTTACGCGATCGTCCAGACGGACGCGCAACCGTGGGCGACAACATCGATAATTAATTATTATACCACTGCTGGGCACAAATATTCACTTACAATTAATTACAAGGATTTAGACCAAAGTCCGCCGCACTGGCCAAGTCCAGATCGGTAAACTTCAGAGAATCTTAAGATTTTTAAACAATCTCTTAGGCGTGTATGTTTCCTCACGATGTTTTCTGGCCAGTCGCCGCCATACGCCACAACTCTCTACTTCACATGATTATTATTTCGCAGCACCACAGAAAAATTGCAGTCATTGAAGTAGATCACTGTCTGGGATACCCCGTGTTTCTATCTCACTGTTGCATAACTACATAACACAAAAAGCTATCGCAATGTTCGGTACATTGCAGAATTTTATGTTTAATTATGAAATGTAATTTTTAAAACGTTGCTGTTCCGTAGCATTTAGACTGCCGCTATCGGTAATTTATTTTTCATCACACTCTCACACCCATCTGAATATCACCCTCATCACTCAACACATCTTGTGATGTTTCATATAAAAACACTTAGGATAAAACATATTGACGTTGACTCTCTGCGGGTCGTCCGGGCGCAGATAAATATCGCCACGCCAACAATCCGCAATACTTGTTACAATATAATGTTTCACATCAAAAACTGCACGTAAAGTCAAAACTCACAATGGCAAGAGTTGACGCTACAATGAATATTAAAATCACATTTACAACACCGAAAGCACTGTATCTACAATAACAAAACTATTCAAATCAAAATATACCGATTCCTACACATGAATATTTTAGTATAGTTCTAAAATGTACATATTCGTTCAAATTAGTTACATTTTTATCCCTCGACTATCCTACTAGTATCAAAAACACCACAAACAACCTCGCAGCGGAGTATCAAAGTCGTGTATCGTCGAGGCCTCGAAAGTCCATTTCACCTTTATCGCCCCATCGACCCTCGAGACATCCCCGATGCGCTGTTGAGCACGATCCCAAGGTTCGAGAGGGTTGAGTGGTGCCTTCACAACGGCGATGTGCCCGATAGATACGTAAACACGATACTTAATAGTTACCGAAATAAAAAGTATTTATTTTTCTGTGTCGAAGCAATAAAAACCCTTCAAAAATGATAGGTTAATTAATTACAGTACTAATAATCAATTTCTTATTAATTTTATGTGCAGTAAACAGTTGCCACAATATCTCACTTATCTATTTCAAATACTAAGAAAACATTTAATTTTGCCAAACCATGATTATACCCATATTTAAGTACAAACAAGTAACATCTATCGAACATTGTGGCATATATTTTGAAGTCATAGTGAGAAAAATATAATGGCAACTTATGTTTCATTTAAATAACACCTAAACTTCATACAAAAAATAACTTATACCAACCTCAAGTTGAAAAATACTTCATATGATTAAATGGCTAAGTTTCTAAAGGGGATATCTTCGGTTTGTAAAAATGCAACAAAAATATGTCTATGACAAAAACGAGAAGAAATGCAAATTATTATTCAAGCAACATAAAATTCAGTAACACAACATTTAGATTTAAAAATAAGCCCACATAACATAATCGGATTTTTACTCAGTTAAGATGGTGACATACTTTGTATAATATTTTTGATTTGGATACGGAATCAAACCCAGAGAATTATGCAAACTATGATGTTTGTTGTCACCATAACAATGACAATCTTCATTGCAATATTAATATTTGTGGAATGGTGCTAAAAGGGCCAATATTGGGCACATATTATTTTAAACACGTTTATGACATCCATGCAACATAATGATCGTTAATCAGCACTTTAAGCACCAAGCAACACACATTAATCCGAGTAAACATCCAATTACGCTAATTGTGGTGTGTACAACGTTCGTGTGACATGTTATGTACATGTAGATGTATGTGTGAAGTATATATTGTGCGCGATGGTAAGCAAAACTAAACGTGATCCGAACCTGGGTGTAGGAGTAGTGCGGACCGACCTGGGCGTAGGTGGCCGGCGTGGAGTAGGCCGGCTTGGCGGCGGCCGCGTCGTACGTGGGCTGCGGCTGCGGCGGCGCGGGCGCGGGGGACGCGGCCGCCGCCTGCTGGTAGTACGCGCTCTTGCTCGCGTCGTACGCGGACGCGGCCGCGGCGGCGGCGTGCGCGTGCGCGTGAGCCGCTACTGTCCACAACAACACCGAATTACCCAATGCAGAGAGTTTGCTTAGGGATGCGTTACGATAACATATATCGGGACATCACATCATCATATTTCTTCGATCGTATCGTATCAAATTATAAAAATGTTCTGTTGTTCACAAATTTGAAATTTACATTAAATTGTAACCAAAAAATGATAAACTGAACTAATACTGTTTAAAGAATGGGAGAAACTGCTACATTAAAGGAATCTTTTTCAATTTGTACATTGATTTAGATTACTTTAGAAACACAATTGTATGGATGGAATTTATTGTATTGTTGTTGTGTACTAACATTCAAAAAATTCCATCCAGTTCCATTAATTTACCATATTGACACGCATGCAACACGGCTACAATACGATATCTCGATACAAAGCGATGTGATAATATTGATTATCAATACAAACAAAATTGATATAATATTATACAATATATTCATTCTATACACTTTTTGAGCATCCCTAAGTTTACTTAATACGCACAGTATGCAGACAGCAAGTTGAATTCAACCTACCTGCTTGCCTGAGACAGCGAGCTACGGCAACAAAAACACTCTATTACAGATTTTGAAAATTGTACCAATTTGGTGTCTTATACACTTTTAATTTTTATTATATCGGATAAATAACATGTAATAAATAATCACATATCCAACCGTTAATAAAAAGCCGGAGAAGACCATTTATCACCCATTCTAGCTGACTATAGTCCAGTTAGATTTATTTCCTTTTTATCACATGAAGGTAGCAAACAAGCATGCATGATGGTAAGTGGTCAACTTCTGCCCATGAAAATCAGTTATCATTCCCAAGCACAATTAATTCATACCTAAGTTGGTACACTGTAATATGATTTTCTATTATCTTAATATATATAAATTATGTGTCACATTGTTTGTCTACGATGGATTTCAATTTCAATGAAATATTGTACATATATTTAAGTTGGTCCAACTTGAGAGATAGGATAGTTTAAATCTCGATTCACACTACAGTATTTTTATTGGAAATTTAATTTTACTGGCAGAACAACGACTGCTGGGTCCTCCAGTAATATATATAATTACAATTGAATATTATTTTATATATAATGCAGTATATGTGATTATTGAGTTTTAGGTGAAGTGAAAAAATTGAGGTCAGAATCAAGATTTAGAATACACATATATAGAAAATGTATGTATTCGTTTAGTAGTTATGGAGTTTATCCTTGAATATACATAGCACCTCAAAACATTAATATATTTAAAAAAAACTAGCTGAAAGCGCAAACATTGTTCAGCCATATGAATGAATACTAAAATTGTCATTAAAAATGGGGATTGGAGGGAGGGTTAAATGTAGAATTGTATGTATTTTTCATGCTGAATCATAAAATAAAAAATTGTCGAAAAAATAATTAAAAGAATTGGGGTGGACCACCCTTATCTCACTTAGGGGTATGAAAAATAGACCTACATATAAAATACTTATAAAATTTCATAAAAATTGGTTAAGCCATCTCAGAGGAGTATGGCAACTAACAATGTGATACAAGAATTTTTATATATTAAGCTTTTTACAATCATTTGCTTCTATAGTTGCATTGCACAAACCTATTTTTTACTATTGTCTTTACCAATGTTAGTAACCATTTAATTCTTACTAAAACATTCACACTGAATGGTATTTACACTTCTAAAGTGTTTTTTGTTCTACATATGAATGTTGGTGTATATGGAATACATTACGATGGTATAATATATTCAACTCTTATTGAATCCTGAATATACCCATAATGATTTAGAAATATAAGATTAGCGTCATGAAAATAATCTCGTATATCCATACCAGGCGTGAATACATTGATAAGTCGAATTGCATATATATTTTTTTATTCTACACTATGCATTAGAATAGCTGTATTTATAAGTTGTTTTATGTATTTATGGTATGAAGTCGGTGGGTTTGTTCTACCACACATAAGCTTGTGAAATTTTGAATAACTCTGTTACTAAAGAGAATATTGTTACATCATGAGATATTTAAATTTATACTGCAATTCGACTTATCAACATATTCTCGCCTGGTACGGATCACGTAATCAAAATAATAATCTTTTATTACATGTTATATTGTGGTGAAATAATTAATTGCAATTTAATGAACAAAAAAAAGTTTATTTGAAATGAAAGATTTTGGCAACTTTCAGAAATCTTCCAACAATAACTAGAGTATACCAGAAAATTAATGTTAATGCATTTCTAGTACTATTTTTTTTATATTATTTTTATATGACTCATGATTACATTGATCATATAACAATGTAACATTGTAAACAATAATTTATTTAGCACATCCTGCAGTGCCTACCGCAGCCAACCATTACGGTATTTATTGATATACTATCTGTATATATGCTATTTGTTTATATTTCTACAACTTCCAATTGTCAAAATATTGTTGACCTTGAAAGAGAAAAAAATTGACAGTAAAATGGTAAAAATTACGCAATGAATTGAAAGAAAGCACGGTGCGCAGTCTACATTTCATTAGGTACTTACGGAACAACATATTTACTTTGTGACGAATTTAATTCCCTAAGTAGGTCTAATCTTGCCTGATTAATTTTCTTATTAGCAAGCAAATATTAAAGAAGCCTGTGGGTTTGTTTATTTGAAATAATTTTACCTTAATAAATGCAATGGAATGTTACCTTGTGTGGCGGCTGCGGCCTGGTACGCAGTGTCGTAGCCGGTGGCCGCGGCGCGCTGCGTGCCGTACGTGGCCGCAGTCGCCGCCGGGGCCACCGCGTACCCCGTCTGTCCGCCGTACGCCGCCCCAGCCGTCGCCGCGCTAAAACAACAGCGACATATCTTCACTACCCTTTCTAAACACTTTTCACCCATCAACCCACGATCAATACACACCAGACGCCATTTTGACTACCACAGAAATACGACCACAAGGGAATTTATCTACTACGCACTTTCCGACGACATCTATACTGGCCTTACTGAATTCTTAACTCACCCGTATTGGGTTCCTCCGTGAGTAAACCCAAAATAGTTATTTGCTGCCATCATTAACCAAATTCTCCTCGTAGAAACAATACACGCGCTTCTACGGGGCGGAAAACGGGAAATAAAAAGACTAGGGATGGCGATCTGAGATCGATTAATCGAAGAATCGATTTTCGAGCAGAAAATATCGATTTTTTAAATCGATATGAAATACTGTGTCGATTCACTGAATCGATATATCACCCTTGAAAATCGACATTCGATTTATT